>PVKV010034858.1:6799-17343 GCA_004027835.1 Alouatta palliata | reverse complement strand
TGGTCAACGTGGTGAAACCCCGTCTCTACTAAAAATACAAAAATTAGCTGGGCGTGGTGGCGTGCGCCTGTAGTCCCAGCTACTCAGGAGGCTGAGGCAGGAGAATTGCTTGAACCCAGGAGGCGGAGGTTGCGGTGAGCCGAGATCGCGCCATTGCACTCCAGCCTGGGTAACAAGAGCGAAACTCCGTCTCAAAAAATAAATAAATAAATAAATAAATAAATAAATAAATAAATAAAGATGGGATTTCACCATAATGGCCAGGCAGGTCTTGAACTCCTGACCTCAGGTGATCCACCCACCTCGGCCTCCCAAAGTGCTAGGATTACAGGCGTGAGCCACCGCGCCCGGCTGAGACCATCCATTTTCTTATAACCTCACCAACATGGTACTAGAAAACTTTTAAATCTTTACCAATGTATTAGTTGAAAAGTAGTATTTCGTCCTTGTTTCAGATTCATTTCCCTGATTACCAGTAAGGGTTGCTATCTTCTCATACGATTATTGACTATTTATATTTTTCCTCCTATGAACTGCTCATTCATATAATTTGGTTTTCTATTGAGTTATTTGTCTTTTTCTTATTGAAGGACGCTTCAATATAGATTATGTACAAGGGTAAGTACATATATATGTGGCTTATAACCCTTTGCCTGTTATATGTATTGCAAATATTTACTATCAGTCTATCTTGCTTAAGAGAGGGGAGGGGGAGCCTAGCTGAAGCAGAATTTATAGAAGCAGAACAAGCAAGTTAGATAAGGAGGCAAGTTAGATAAGAACTAGGAGGCAGGAGGTTCTTATGATTGTTGATTACTAAGGATGGTATACACAAGTGGTTCCCATGATTGCTGGTTACCAAGGGGGGTATTTGATATTTGCCATACAATCAATCAAGAGGGTATTCACAATAGCAAGTGGGCTTGCCAAGCAGGCTATGGTTACAATAGTTATATGCCTCTATAGTTTTAAGCACAGCATGACTCAGCACAGTAGCATGACCCAGCACAGTAGCATGACCCAGCACAGTAGCATGACCCAGGTATGCACTCAAGGGAGAAATGGTGGGAGGGGTGAGGTGGAGGTTAAGATGGAGTCTGTCTGGCTCTCAACAAGATGGAGTCTGTCAGGCTAACACAGGGTAGGTTAGCACAAGATGAAAATAAGATAAAATAATCTGGACACTGTGGTTTATGCCTGTAATTTCAGCACTTTGGGAGGCCAAGACAGGCAGATCACCTGAGGTCGGAGTTCGAGACCAGTCTGACCAACATGGTGAAAACTGTCTGTACTAAAAATACAAAATTAGCCAGGTGTGGTGGCGGGCACCTGTAATCCCAGCTACTTGGGAGGCTGAGACAGGAGAATCATTCGAGCCTTTGAGGCAGAGGTTGCAGTGAGCCGAGATCATGCCACTGAACTCCAGCCTGGGCAACAAGAGACAAGAGCGAAACTCCATCTAAAAAAAAAAAAAAAAAAAGAGACAGAGAAAATAAGGTAAAATGTGGCCAGGTGAACATTTCTAAGTATTTCAGTCTCACAAACACTACAGAAGTACCCTAGGTAGGGGCATTGTAGTCAGAAGTAATAAAATTCATTCATTGTGAAGTTTTTCTGCCAGCCTTCATGAAGGCTTTAAGAATCATCAGTGATTCGTTGGCATCACAACGTGGTTAAATTTTAATTTTAATTTATCTTCAGTTTGGAGTTTCAGCTTTCCTTAGTTTAGCTTGAAAAATGAACTTGCCCCCAAAGAAAAGCCTACCTTTTATTACAAGAATAAATTAAGGATTTAAAATATTCATCTGGAATAGTAATACAGAATAAAATCCTAGATAACTAAAGAATCAAAAAAAGAAATGCCCACTGGTCATGTTATAAGAGATATAGAAACATCTGTCTGAGCACTACTAAACTGAATAAATTCAGAATCAATTCCCTACGAGAATTGCGAAGAGAAAAATATGCAAGTTATAGAAAGAGCATGGATTCTTAAGGGTTTGAAAAGTGGTTTCAATGTACTTCTAGCTGGGCAGATCTTGTGGGAATATGATTCTTAGGCAAACACTGAGACTCAGTTTTTTTATTTACCTTGAGAAAATGAAATATATTTCAGCTCTCAAAATCAATGATTCTAGTTGTTTTGAAAGATTGCATTTGATGTTTAGAGTATGAAAAAAAGAAATACTCTATGAAAGCAGTTAGATGAATAAACTATTAAAATGAGGATTAGTTTATGTGCATAAATGCTACAAAATATTGAACAATTATAAAGTCTTTATTGCTGACGAATAATTAATGAGGGCTTTACTTCATTAAGAAATTTTTTAAATGCTTAAATCTTTTCATTTGTAGCTACAAAAGAATGCAGAATACAGAGTATGTAATTTGTGATACATAATAATCTCATGGATGGCTGGGAAACATAAAACTCATATACAAGGGATTGCATTTTTATTCACATAGACATACAATTTACTTGAGAGTGGATTATTTTTTAATTGTATGTGTTTGAAGGAATTTAGTTGTATCAGAAGAGATGAAACAATAACAGATGCCTTACTCTGCAAGCTTTTAAAAAATACAGCAGACAAAAAGATGCTGGATTGCAGGCTTAACAGTTCTGTTTTTAATGCCCCATAACCATCTATCCTATATTTTGTGGGATAGATCTGGTTTTAATATCCTTTTCAATCATCTCCATAAACATTCACAGTTCTCTAGAAATTCGAATATTTAGGAAATGAATTAGTCAAGTTAGCATCCATTCAAATAAAAACATACATATATTTTTCAAGACAGGAAGTTACAAGTAACAGAGAATTATAGGTTTCAGAAATAGTGTAATCATTTACAGAAGCTCATGCATGCCCGTTAAGTATCTGTATATAGCATCATTATAGATCCAGGAGCCATGGAGAATAAGTACAGATTCTGGTCAGCCCCCAAATCTCAGGATACACTTTATCAAATAAACATGACTCCACCTCTGTTAGTTGCTCAGTTTCCGCCCATCTGTTCTAAGAATCGCTTTTCCTTCCTTATGATAGTTTCCAGTGTCTGGACAGGCTTATCCTGTTTCCTCTGGATGATGTTTCTGTTTGGAATGAGTTCCTGATTCCTCTTCCTTTTCCATTTTATCCACTCATGTTTAGTCTCCCATTGGCACAATAGACTCATTACATGGTGCATCCTAAACATGATTCCAGTAACAATCTCTAACATTTATGTGTGATGGCTGTTGAGTTTAATATCATATATGTTTTTGTAGCATTATACACTACAACTTTAAGAATTTGGGAAGAAAATAGTGAATGGTTGGGAGGAGGAAATGGCTAAGTGCGTTAAACATATTGTGATACTTAAATTATATGGCTATATATAGACAAAAACAATATATAAAATTCTACTTGAAAAGTCACAACACATGAGAGATCGCTTAGTTATATGTTGGTTTGGGGGTGATACGATGGGTAGGGAATATTTCTTTAAAGTGCCAGGTATAAATCTACAAGCTAGTAAAGAAGGAATCGAACCTGGGAGAAGTCATTAGCAAAAATCCAACTTGCTCATAGGAAAAACGGGGCTCGCTTATAGCTATAGGAGTGGGAAGGAAGAGTCCCCATAAAGGACCAAGTCCAAATGAAGGCTGTGGAGAGACAATTCTCCAAGAATTTCTTGCATTTTTGCACATTTTGCAACCAGGGCCCTGACTGCCCTTTGTTCCTATCTTTAGAGGACATTTATATAGCAAACTGTCTTGAAGGATAGAGACTGTCTCTCTTCACAGCAAAAGAATAAGTAAAATAATCTTGCCTTCTAGGGCTATGGGCAAGTGTGCTATAGCCCATTACAACAGGATTCTTTTTCCAAGCTCAAGCTGCTTTTCCTGTAATAGAACTCACCGCCTGAGTGCACATCAGCTGGCCCTTGTGTCACCCTGTGGAAACTGAGGCATGGGGAACTGGTGCTGAATGCTGTTACTTTGGCTATTGCTATTGTTGTGAGTAATAAACTGTCCTTTATTTCTGACCCAGATGTCTCATGTCTTCCACCAGCATCCATGAAACTAGCAGGCTGACTAGATAGTTAGTCTTCAGGCTAAACTCTTAGATCCTTAAAGTCCTGATAGGACCTAGCCCAGGTATTAAGGTTACATAGTGTTTTGTGCTGTGATAACAGAATATCTGAGACTTGGTAACTTATAATACACAGAAATTTATTGGCTTATAGTTTTGGAGGCTGGAAAGTTCAATATCAACAGACTGGCATCTGGTGAGGGTCTTCTTGCTATGTCATCATATGGCAGAGGAAAGAGGGCAAGAGGGGAAAGGGGACTGAACTTGCCCTTTTATAATGAGCCCATTCTTGCCATAACAAGCCCTGTCTTGAGATAATGGCATTAATCCATTCAGGAAGGCAGAACACCCATGGCCTAATCACTTCTAAAAGGTCCCACTTCTTCAGGAGGCTGAGGCAGGAGGATCTCCTGAGCCTATGTTGAAGCTGCAGTGAACCATGATTGTGCTACTGCACTCCAGCCTGGGTGACAGAGTGAGACCCTGTGTCTACAAAAAATAAAAATTAAAATTAAAAAAAAAAAATAAAGTCCCACCTCTTGATATTGTGGCAATGGTAATTACATTTCAACATGAGTTTGGGAGGGGACAGACATTCAAACCATAGCACATGGGCACCTGGTTTAGGGGAATTTAGGTGGGAGGTGGAAGTGCCAGATATGGAGCTAGAGGGTTTTAGATTTTATTTTTTTTATTATTTATTTATTTATTTTTTGAGATGGAGTTTCACTTTTGTTGCTCAGCCTGGAGCACAATATGTAATCTTGGCTCACTACAACCTCCGCCTACCAAGTTCAAGTGATCCTTCTGCCTCAGCCTCCCGAGTAGCTAGGCTAATTTTGTATTTTTGGTAGAGATAGGGTTTCTCCATTGTGGTCAGGTTGGTCTCGAACTCCTGATCACCTTGGCCTCCCAAAGCGCTGGGGTTACATGTGTGAGTAGATTGTATTAATAGCCAGTCAAAGAAGAGCAGTTCTTGAGCTCTATCCTTTTGAAGGGAACATAAGACTCCAGCAAGCTGCTGACTGGGAGTTGGCAGCTGTATGTTGTTTTGTAGTAGTCTTGGTGAGAAACTTCAGGTATACAAGAGATTTGGGTAGAAGAGATCATATAGCTTTGCAGTGTTCCCCATGAGAATTCATAGTTATTGCCGTCCTACAGCGCCACAGAAATTCTTGGCATTTCAGTCTGTGAGCAGGTCAGCACTATCCAAATTCTTCTGATTTATAGCTGCAGACTCCAGGTGGACTGTATATGGTTTCCAAGGAGAAGAGTGGAGCACGTTGTAGATGACTGAGTGCTCATTTACAATAGCAAGTATGGGGCAAGAATTGACAGATTATACACTACAGCAGGAGGCAACAAACTTTTATAAGGGGCCAGATAGTAAATAGTTTAGCCTTTGTGGGCCTTACAATCTCTGTTGCAAATATGGAAAACTCCTGTAGAACAAAAACAGCCATAGATGAAACCAATGAGCACGGCTGCATTCCAATAAAACTTTATTTACAGAAAGAGAAGGCAAGCTGGGTTTATAGGGTGGGTGTTAGTTTGCACTAGAGGATTCTTTTATATTTAGGCTGGCTTTATAAGTGTGTCAATGGTCACACAGGGCCCTGAGCTCTGCTGTCAATGTCAAAATTCTTTTCTTTTTTCTAGCCCCCTACCCCTCTCCAAAATTCTTATTAATTTTTAAACAAAAGCTGGGCATGGTGGCTTGTACCTGAAATCCCAGCACTTTGGGAGGCCAAGGCAGGAGAATTACTTGAGCTCAGGCGTTTGAGACCAGCTCATGGCAAAACTCTGTCTCCACAAAAAATACAAAATGTTGCTGGTGTATGACTGTAGTTCCAGCACCATGGGAGGCTGAAGTGGGAGGATTGCTTGAGCCTGGGATGTAGAGGCTACAATGATCTGTGATTGTGCCACTGTACTCCCGCCTGGGTGACAGAGTGAAGCACTGTCTCAAATAAACATTTTTTTTAAAAGAATATTTTGGATGCTCTGTTTTAAGACTCAATATGCTGCATAAATCTGTTGCTGAAGTATCAAGCCTAATGCCATCCTGTACTTAAAACACATTGCTTCTTGCCCTAATTTTAAGCACACGTAATTCAGTTATAATCTAGCTTTTCACACATTTCTAAGGATTCAGAATTGGACAGGGCATGGTGGCTCATGCCTGTAATCCCAGCACTTTGGGAGGCCAAGGCAGGTGGATCACCTGAGGTCAGGAGTTTGAGAACAAACTGGCCAACACGGAGAAACCCTGACTCTACTAAAAATACAAAAATTGGCCGGGCATGGTGGCTCACACCTGTAATCCAAGCACTTTGGAGGCCAAGGTGGGTGGATCACCTGAGTTCGGGAGTTCAAGACCAGCCTAACCAACATGGTGAAACCCTGTCTTTTAAAAAAATAAATTAATTAATTAAAAAAACAAAAATAAAAATAAAAAATAAATAAAAATACAAAAATTAACTGGGAGTGGTGGCGGGAACCTGTAATCCCAGCTACTCAGTAGGTTGCACTCCAGCCTGGGTAACAGAGTGAAACTCTAGTTCAGAAAAAAAAAAAAAAAAAAGAATTCAGAATTGAGGTGGTCAGAATAGCCAGTTATTTTGCCAGTTAATTCCCTCCCCATCCCCCTTCCCCTTCCCCTTCCCTTCCCCATGTTGCCCAGGCTGGTCTCCTCAAACTGGGCTCAAAGGGTCATCTCACCTTGGCTTCCCAAAGTGCTGGTATTTCTGGCATGAGCCACCGTGCCTGGCCAAATTTCTTATTGTAGCTAAATATATTGGTATTTGTCTTAGTCTGTTCAGGCTGGTATAACAAAATACCTTAAAACTGGGTGGCTTATAAGCAATGAAATTTATTTCTCACAGTTCTAGAGTCTGGGAAGTCCAAGATCAAGGCACTGGCAGGTTCTGTGTGTGATGAAGGCCAGCTTTCTCATGGATGGTTGTTTTTATGATGGTGGCATCCTCACATGGTAGAAAGGACTGAGCTTCCTGAGGCCTCTTTTATATAAGGGCATTAATTCCATTCATGAAGGCTCTGCCCTCCTGACAATCACTCTTAAAAAGCCCTTCCTCGACTGGGTGTAGTGGCTCACGCCTGTAATCCAAGCACTTTGGAGGCCAAGGTGGGCGGATCACCTGAGGTCAGGAGTTCAAGACCAGCCTGACCATCATGGTGAAACCCTGTCTTAAAAAAAAAAAAAAAAGCTCTTCCTCTTGAAGGTTGGGTTGCAACACATGAATTTTGGGGGACACAAATATTCAGACCATAGCAGTATTGTTATTTACATGTCAGTCTTCTGTTACTTTAGTGAGAGCCTGTGCTCTTAGCAAATTGACAAACATAATTCAAATGAAGACCTACCACAAAAATGATGACTTCGACAAGGCAAATGTCACCTTGACAAGCCAGGCAATAGTCAATACTCTCTTCTTCACCATATGTCTCCTTTTAATATTGACGTCAGGCTTTATTCAGGCAATGGATGAACCATTAAAACCTTGCATGCAGGAAAGTTATGTGATTGACTCTTGATCTGATGATAGTTTGAAAGAAGAGATGGCTGGGGATAGACTGGTGGAGGTGGGGAAAAGAAGGAAAGAAAGGACAAAGAAGGTGATAAAAAAATTCCATCTTATTTGGTTCTGATATTTACATGAAACATGAAAGAGTCTTTCAACTCAGGCTAGTGACAGAGAATGTAGGACTACTTCACATGTATGTACCCTTTATCTCATCCAGTTATTAAGGAATGTGAAGACAGAATGAAATGTAATCTTTTTCATCAGTGGTGAGATTGCCCAAGAACAGTTAAGATTTAGAAGAGCAGACTTTAATTATGGGGAACATTTTCTTACAGACACTTGATTACTATTAAATACATTCCATAAGATCAGTGCTTAATTTCAAACTGAAAATTTGCTTTTTAATTTTAATAGCTGCAAAATTCTGCTAAAGAAAGAAATCATAAAAATCTATTCAAATCCAAGCTTGAGTAAACATGATATGGAAAGATAAGATGCAAGAAAGACTTTTCATAAATTAAAACACATTTGTAACTCAAACGTAAGTAATTTTTGTTTTTAGAATATAGGATGACTTTTATAAAAGACCAAAATTTTAAAGGTGACTATAAAATAGGCTATAAAAACCAAAGGATGATTTGTAAACATGGTGATACAGCATGAATAAAATGAGCTATAAATTAGTAGCTAAGCACAAAGTAGTTGTTGGAGATCTTTTTTAAAGCAAGCAACAACGCATGCTTTTAGGCCGGGTGTAGTGGCTCATACCTGTAATCTCAGCACTTTGGGAAGCTGAGGTGGGCAGATCACCTGAAATTGGGAGTTTGAGACCAGCCTGACCAACATGGAGAAGCCCTGTCTCTACTAAAAAAAAAAAAAAAAAAAAAAAAAATTAGCTGGGTGTGATGGTGCATGCCTGTAATCCCAGGTACTCCGGAGGCTGAGGCAGGAGAGTTGCTTGAACCCAAGAGGGGCAGGTTGCGGTGAGCTCAGATCATGCCATTGCATTCCAGCTTGGGCAACAAGAGCGAAACTTCATTTACAAAAAAAACCACCACCACAACAAAAAACAGTGCCTGCTTCTTTATTGCCAAAAAATGTTTTACAATAGAGAGATCTAAAAACTGTTTATTGATTATGTTCACTATGTAAAGGACTCTTTTATTTTATTTTATTTTTCCCCTTTCCTCAAAAGGTCTATTTTAGGGGAATTTGATCACTTATTATATTATGACATAGTGTTTCCCTCAAGCTGGGATTCTAGATGAGGGAGAAAAAGAATAAATAAAAACCTAATAAATTTTACCTAATACTTGACAAATAAAAGCAATAAAAACAATATTAATAAATGTTTAGACCCTAAAACATTTTTATGTAAAGAAGATTATTTTAAAATGTTTAAAAATCAAAACTGTCAGGGAGAAAAAAATTTTGCCTCTATCTTAATTTCTGTAACTGACGGCAGGTGAATTAAACTAACAGACAGATTAACAGGAGAAAACACAATCTGTATTTATGTGTACACGAGTTCAGAGAAAAGAAGTGAAACTCAAAGAAGAGATTAGACTCAGGGACTCATATACCTTTTTAAGAGTGGAAAGAAGGTTTAGGCTTAAAGGATGATCATTTGTGGGGAAAAGATGAGGAAACATATGGGGGAACTAATGGAAGATAAGGCCTACTTTAGTAAGACCTGATTATGCAAACTCATCTTGGTGTCAACTCCCCATTTTGAGGATAAGAGTGGCTCTTCTCTCCCTGTTCTGGTTGAGGGGTTGGGGGAATTTGTGTGTGTGTGTGTGTGTGTGTGTGTGTGTGTGTGTGTGTGTGTCTGTGACACCTTCATTAAAGAAAAATTTAGGCTAATGCCCTTTTAGGCCTTAGCCCACCTGCACCCAGGTGAAAGAAAAAAAAAAAAAAGAAAAGAAAAATTTATGGTCTGCTTTTAGGCAGATAGGGGAGAACAAAGAACTCTTCCTGAATTTGTTGATTCTCAATTGCCTTTAGCACAAATTAATAATCCTTATGCCAAACTGGCATGTGGCATATTCTGGATTGCTTCAGCCCAATATTGCCTACCCTGATGGCTAGGTTCAATAGTTGTGATAACAATGTTGAGAAAGAAGATTGATCTGTTGAGAAAGAAGATTATATGCCTATAATCCCAGCGATCTGGGAGGCCGAGGCAGGAAGATCGCTTTAGACCAAGAGCTCTAGAGCAGCCTGGGCAATATAGTGAAACCCTGTTTCCACAAAAAATATTTAAAAATTTAGCCAGGCATGGTGGCGTGTGCATGTAGTCCTTGCTGCTCAGGAGGCTGAGGCGGGAGGATCACTTGAACCCAGGAGTCCGAGGCTACAGTGAGCTACGATCATGCCACTGCATTCCAGCCTGGGTGACAGAGTGAGACCCTGCCTGAAAGGAAAAAAAAAGATTGCTCTGTGGATTTCACAGATACAGAAATACTCTTCCTCAAAAAGTGATGACAAATTCTTCTATCTCCTATTATAAATTTTGAAATTTTACAATAATTTAAGTTTAAAATATTCATTAGATCATTTTTACTTATTTTAGGCCCCAAGGGATAATACATTATGAATATTGGTTAATCACTACTATCACACTGCTCCCCAGTAAGATAGGATTTTTTTTTTTTTTTGAGACGGAGTTTCGCTCTTGTTACCCAGGCTGGAGTGCAATGGCGCAATCTCGGCTCACCTCAACCTCTGCCTCCTGGGTTCAAGCAATTCTCCTGCCTCAGCCTCCCGAGTAGCTGGGACTACAGGCACGTGCCACCACGCCCAGCTAATTTTTGTATTTTTAGTAGAGACGGGGTTTCACCATGTTGACCAGGATGGTCTCGATCTCTTGACCTCGTGATCCACCCGCCTCAGCCTCCCAAAGTGCTGGGATTACAGG
>PVKV010034857.1:0-17265 GCA_004027835.1 Alouatta palliata | reverse complement strand
ACACACACACACACACACACACACACACACACACACGCATGCAGGGAGAGAGAGAGAGAGAGAGAGAGAGAGAGAGAGAGAGAGAGATTGCTATTCTTCTTCTCCCCAAACAGAAAGGTAAACATACAAGCATACACTCTTTGTAAGACAAAATTAACATTTTTAGCTCTTGAGAGCATAGTAAACTGTTGATGAAGTAATTCGGTATTGGTTCATCTATATTATATCAAAGTCAAAAAGCTGCTGAGATTCTTTTAAGTTCTGAGTGATTCAGAGAAACTGAGCAGCACCACATGTTTAGACGGATGGACTGGAGTTCCTAGATTGTATTTTCTAAGGTATTTCCAAAAGATCATCACTGTCGTCTCTAATGATATGAAAATAATTCAAATAGGATTGATTTATTTTTAATGTACTATAATGTAGTAGTTTAAAGCATAGGTTTTGTTTCAGGAAGATCTGGCACATCACCTGCAACTCTTCACATCATCTGTAAAATTGGGATACTAATTCTCAGTTTTTGGACCAATTAGATGAAATACTGTATGTTAAAGACTTAGCACTACATTGTTATTTCAGTACTTTTGGTAATTTGACCTTTAGTAGTCTATGTTTTCAGGTCAAGTGTAAGCAACAAATACTGAAATAGAAGATTTTGTATTTTTTTCAGGTAACTTATTTCAGCATATGATTTGTGCCATGAGTATCAGAGCTCAAGATGCATAGGAGGACAGTAGAATTGTATCCCCCATCATTTTTTTGATATCTTCACTCCCGCATCATCTCAAAATTAAAGAGAGCAAAATATGTAGGTCCAGATAAGGAGAACTTAAGATATTTATTATCTGCCTATACTCGGTTACCTACATTTAGGAAAATAGAAGATTCGATGACAGAAATAACTGATCTAGCATAAACAATTTGGGTGTGGGTATGCAGGAGATTTTTATAATATTATTCTGTTAGATATGTAGAGATACTCGGAAGGCTACTGGCTAACTGAAATAAGCAAGCTCATTTTATTTCATTTTATTTTTGGAAAAAGATACCTGTATTAAATATACTAAGTAGAGTTGGTCTGATTTCCAGAGAAATTGCTGAAAGAATGCCCAACCCTCGGTCTTTTCTTCTCCTTGGTGATGCATGCATGAATATTCTAGAGGTAAAATTTCTGATGTTACTGAACTGCAATTTAAAAAAAATTATTTGTGATGAGTATAACTTTCTATTAAAAGGAGTGTTTTTTAAAATAATGTTTAATATTTGAAGATCCAGTCATCACAATAAAAGGGAGATATCTGTTACAATTTTTAAAAATTGATTTTTTTTTTTAAAGTTGAGATCCAGTAATTCAGCAGCATTGTTATTTGAAATAGAGATGAGGCTGGGGGCGGTGGCTCACACCTGTAATGGCAGCACTTTGGGAGGCTGAAGTGGGTGGGTCACCTGAGGTCAGGAGTTTGAGACTCACTTGGCCAACATGGCAAAACCCTGTCTCCACTGAAAATACAAAAATTAGCCGGGTGTGATGGCAGGCGCCTGTAATCCCAGCTACTTGGAAGGCTGAGGCAGGAGAATTGCTTGAACCTGGGAGGTGGAGGCTATAATGAGCTAAGATCACACCATTGCACTCTAGTCTGGGTAAAAGAGTGAGACTCTGCCAAAAAAAAAAAAAAAAAAAAAAGACACCAGAAGTATGTTGGGAGTATTCTTCTTTATACAGAAGGATAAAAGGAGCTACAGACTATGGTGGTGTTTTCTTCAAAGGGAACCAATCCTCCAGTGCTCTATAACTGGCTGTTGTAATGACTTCTGGAAATGAAAAGTCAGATGGTGTCTCTTAGTTCACATATTGTTATTTATATAGACAAGAGCACAATTAATAAGAATAGAATTATACTAATAAATTATACCTACCCATACCTACTCTTCTTATTTATCACCTTTTTGAAATTGTTAAACTTCCTATGCTTCAGTATACACTTAATCTTATGTAATATTCCAAATGTAGAGCTTAATTATAGAAATGTTGCCCTTTAATTGGATCCAACTGTGCTTACTTTTTATTGCTTATTTTTTGTGTCTGGCAATATTAGCCTGAAGAAGCCATAGTAGCATATGAGCAAGCATTAAATCAGAACCCGAAAGATGGAACACTGGCAAGCAAAATGGGGAAAGCACTTATCAAAACTCACAACTACTCAATGGTAAGTTCTTTATAGTTTGAAATATGTCTTTTGCATCAAATTTATCATACCCTGGTCTCGAGAAGCTTCAGCAGGCACCATTTGCATCTTTAATGGTTGTAAACTCCAGATCTGTATTTATGAACTGGGATTTGTTTTAAAGGCTTTCTCAGTATCTCAGATTCTTCACTGCTTCATTTCGTAATGATTGTTTGGACCTTAGAGCTTACTTCAGGCTTCATCTTGCATCTAAAATCCTTGCTACCAAATCAGTTACCATAAAGTTGCTATTCTTACATCTCTTTTATTATGTGACAAAACATATGATAAATGTTCTTTCTGTTGCATCAATTTTTTCAAGCTATGTGCTTTGAGTTTATATTTTTTCTAGTAGGGAAAACAGATTTTTCTTTAACTGTTATATTCTTACCCTATTCCTGGTAATTGTTGACCATATGTACAAGAGCTAGCAAAATGTGTGTCTTTGATAAGGTTCACTGACCTCATAAAACCTGTAAAAAAATTCTTTACCAAGTACCGTTCTTTAGCTACTTTCGTAAGAAATGTTAGTTTTTAGCCAGGTGCAGTGGCTCATGCCTATAATCCTAACACTTCGGGAGGCCAGTACGGGTGAATCACTTGAGTTCAGGAGTTTGAAACCAGCCTGGCCAACATGGTGAAACCCCATCTCTACTAAAAATACAAAAAAATTAGCCGGTTGTGGTGGCAGGCGCCTGTAATCCCAGCTACTTGGGAGTCTGAAGCAAATTGCTTGAACTTGGGAGGTGGAAGTTGCAGTGAGCTGAGATTGCATTACTGCACTCCAGCGTGGGTGACAGAGTGAGACTTCTTTGTCTCAAAAAAAAGAAAGAAAGAAATGTTAGTTGTGATGATCTGGTCTCTGAGAAGAATGACATACTTAATTGACAGGCAGGTATATGCCTACAATTCTTCCTGGTTATTTCCAGTTAACCTACGCTTTCAGTCTATAATGCGTACAGTAGCTGTGCTTGAACACCATTCTCATTAAATGAAATGGATTTTATTTAGGCGATCAGTTACTATGAAGCTGCTCTGAAAAGTGGACAGAAGAATTATCTTTGCTATGACCTGGCTGAGCTCTTACTAAAATTGAAATGGTATGACAAAGCAGAAAAAGTTCTTCAACAAGCTCTAGCTCATGAACCTGGTATGAAAGTCTTTCTAGTTTGAAAAATGTCTGATAAGTCTGATCCATTTTATTTTTATATTGCATAAATATGTATTTGTATCCTCAATATTTTATATGTGGTTGATTATATAAATACATACATATTTTTTCTTTTATCAGAATGCCACTCTACTAAAATGTGGCATTTTAAAATAGTAGTAGATTTATGAAACAATTAAGTGTGTTATAGAAATATAGCTTACTTTCCAAAATAATATAAAGTAAGTTATCTTTAAATTGCAACTACCTTGTATTTAAACACATTAACATTTTTGCAGTCTTTACTTTTTAAAAAAGTAGCACATTTCTTTTTTAAAATTCTAGCACTATAAAAGAATATAATGCATAAATCATCTGTTTCTGCTATGAATTCCATTTGCCTTGTTCTCAAATTATCTCCCTAGAAATTTGTAATTTAATATATAGTCTATATATGTGTGTGTGTGTATAAGTGTAATATGATTTTCCTTCGCAAAACTGTGTTACTTTTCCTGCTCTGCAAATTTTTCCACGTACATGTCTGAGATAGTTTAATGTCAATATCTCGTGCATTTAATTTGCATTTCTTTGATGAGTGAATAGGTTAGGTATTATTTTGTTGATATATCTTATTTTCCTCTAGGAATTTTTATTCATATTATTCTATCTACAGGCATCACAGTGTTCCATAATGCCAATAAGTTAGTTAATTTTCTGGAAATTATTGGGTATTTAATTTGCATTCCTTTTTTTGATATTATAATCCATGTTACAGTGAATATCATTGTATCATTCCTTAGTGTAGATTTGCATGTATTTCTTAGAATAGGATGCTGAGTTGAAGATTTTGTGCATTTAAAATTTGGATACTATCAAATTACCTTCTTACAAGTTTGTAAAAATTTACTTGTTTAGGATCTTTATTTGTTAATAAAATGTAGTGATTGCCCATTGCCAGAATTTAAAGATTACAGCAGTGAATAAAAGTTGTGTCCTCTCCCACTATCCAGAGAAAACTATATTTAACAACTTGTATATCATGATAATCAGTCTCCCTGCCACCATCTTTGTCTCTCTCATATATACACAATTATTATACCTACCACTTTTTTCTGTCTAAATGGATTATAGTATAGTACACTTATATTCTGCAGTGTGCATTTTTCATTTAATAACGTCTTTCCTTAATAGAAATATAGCTTTTCTTTATTTTTTAGCATATGTAGAGTAGTCCACTATATGTTAATAATTATTATTGATTTGATGAGTCTCTTATTAGAGTAGACATTTAGATTGGGGAATAGTTGGAAGGAGTACTGAGATAAAATCCTTATTTATATACATATACCTCTCTGTACTTCCTAGAATTAACTCGTGCTCCATTGTTCTTTCTTAAGGCTAAAAACTTCCTGACATTATGTAGTGTTCATCATGAAAAGTAAACTTATTTTAATTTGCATTTCTTTCATGAGTGATAAAGTTAGGTATTATTTTGTTTATATATCTTAGTCTAAGAATTTTTAATTTGTATTCTTTGTCTTTAATCCTTTAACTGATATTCATATTACAAACATTTCCTCCCAGGCTGCCTTTTCTTTATCAGATTTGTTTATTGTAGTTTTGATCAAGTAGAATATTTAATGATGATATATCTGTTTGTCATGTCTTTTTTTGGCTTCTGAATTTCTTGTCCCTCTCAAAGACCTTCCCTAATCCTAACATTATAAAATTATTTCCATATATTTTTGTCGTTTATGTTGTTTTAATTTTTATATTGAGAAGTTTAATCCATGTACTTAACTCCATATACAAGTTTTACTATATAGTTTCCAAAATGGATAGCCAATTTTATTTTTGTGCCATTTATGGAACTGCCTCCTTTATTTTATAATAAACTCCTTTATATACATTACTCTGATTATAGGAATCTTTGTTTTATTCCATTGTGTTATGTTTCTTTTCTCTTGCCAACACCATGTTTAGTATAGCTTTAAAAGACGTTCGAACACATGATGAGAGAAGCCCTTTGTAAGTTTTCCGATATTTTCAAAATGGTCTTCTGGTTTAGCTTTGATGAAATTGGTGCTTAAATTCTCCTAATTATAAATATATTTATTGTATGAAGTGTTACTACTTCCATAAAAACATATGCATGGATTTATCAGATCTTCTTTTGAAACACTCGAAAGGCCAAAATGTGGATATACATTTTGAAAAATTTGTAGGCAGAGAGAGATTGAAGTATCATATGTTTTATTTACAATGGATATATTTGTGTAACAAACACTTTCATTTAATATTTGCCGAGCATACCCATGACATACTTAGAGGCCTTCATATACATTTCATACATTATTTCATAAGGACTCATATTAATCTTTGAGGCAAATGTAATCATACCCATTTGAAAATTAGCAATCTGAAACTCAGTTTTATTGATATGTCCAGGTCTACCTAGTTGGTAAAACGGCATGGTGTGTCATGAACTATGCACTTGGCAAATGGTAGAGGAAACATTTTTGTTAATTATCTAGGGTCTTTTATTCTTCTTAGACACAAAATATTTGACATTAACCAAATAAATAGTACTTACCATGTACCAGAGTTTGTTTTCATTACTTTGCATATTTTAACTTATTTAGTAACCTGTTAGCTTTTAAAATCTTACGTCCACCCTGTGAGGTACGTACTAGCATTTTTCCTATTTTACAGACGAAAGGGAAATACAGAATGGTTAAGTACCTTGCTCAAGATTAAATGTCTAGTAGGTGGTAAAGCCTAGATTTGAAACCATACTGTTCAACATCAAAGTCAGTGCTCTTAATAACTATACTTTATTGCTTATCAAGTATCTATGATTTTTAAAAGAGCAGTTATCTTCTTAATTGCATGTAGCAGCTACTCTTCTTTTAATGACTTTAGTAAACAAATTTTTTTACACTTAAGAATAAAAATGGAAATTGCTATGGTGTTTAATTATTATTTATGTCTAAGAAAACCCTCTAGTTGTTAGCCAGTTCTTTAACTTTTCAGTCAGCTAGTTTTTATCCTAAATCTTTTTTTTTTTTTTTTGGCCGTTCTTCAGTTAACTGAGGAATTTTTCACTTTATTCACTATTTTTCAAAATCATTTTTTTTCAGGAGACCAGTTTTTAAAATTCTAGGAAAATGTAAACATTTATTTAAGATGAATAATTTTTTTGTTACATTCCATTCTTTCATAGTAAATGAACTGTCAGCTCTCATGGAGGATGGACGTTGTCAAGTTCTTCTAGCAAAAGTTTACAGTAAAATGGAAAGACCTGGTGATGCGATCACTGCATTACAACAGGTAAATGCATTTGTTTGTGAGTGTGGTCATGAGGTAGGAGATGGATGCAGAAGGAAATATGCCATGTATAGGAGGAAAGCAGTCTCTTTTGGCCAAACAGCTACAGAAAACATATCAAAATCGAAATATGTGTTGAATACTTACGGATTATACAGTTTAAATATATTATTACTACTATTATAACAATTAGGAAAAGTTGGTGTTTTTTAATCCTGTTTTATAGCTGAGGAGACTTGGTTGAATGACTTGTGTGAAGTCATATGACTAGTGTCATAGTCAAGATTTGAACTTACTTAGTGCTTTCTTCCTCCATTTATTTAGATCTTTTTTTCTCTTAATATTTTGTGGTTCTCAACATAGGGGTTTTACACAGATTTCCTTAGATGTGTTCCCAAGTGGTTGATTTTTTTTTAATGATGTTTCAGTTTCTGGTCTCTAACAACTTCTTTGTAAGTGACTTAAATATTATCAAATGTACTCTCTGTATCTATCAAGATGATCATATGTCTTTCCTCTTGTTTTTCTTTTTAAATGTGATATATTTAATTGATGTATTTTCAGATGTTAAACAACGCTTATATCCCTGAAATAAATGTCACTTTGATATAATTTTTAAAAAGATATTACTGGAATTTAAAGGTGTTTTATAATATTTTGTTCAGGATTTCTATATCTGTGTTCAAAGAGTTGATGCTAATTTATTTATTTTTTCTTCTTTTGGGGTGGGGGGGATGGAATTTCACTCTTGTTGCCTAGGCTGTCTTGCAGTGGTGCAGTCTCGGCTCGCTGCAGTCTCCGTCTGCCGGGTTCAAGTGATTCTTTTGCCTCAGCCTCCTGAGTAGCTGAGATTACAGGCACCTGCCACCATGTCCAGCTAATTTTTGGATTTTTAGTGTTTTTAGCAGAGACTGGATTTCACCATGTTGGTCAGGCTGGTCTCGAACTCCTGACCTCTAGTGATCCATCCCTGTTGGCCTCCCAAAGTGCTGGGATTACAGGCATTAACCACCACACACAGCTGCTAATTCTTTAATGTTTGGAACAATTCAGGGTTGCAGACCTTGAGACTTCTTTGAAGAAAAGTTTTTATCTATGAATTCAACATCTTTAATAGATTTCAGACTGATCATTTTCAAATTGCTTCTTGTATCAATTTAGATTTTTCGAGTAGTTTATTGCTAAATTTATTAACATAAACTTATTAATCGTATCTTTACTTTTGAATGTCTGTAAATGTAGTGAAAAAGGTCCTCTTATAAACCTGATATTAGTAATTTTATTTTTCTTCTTTAATAATCAATTATGCTAGGGGTTTATTATCTTACTAATATTTCGAAGAGTCAACTTTTTCCTTTTCTGGCTTCATTAAATGTTTTAACCTCATAATTAATTTATTATACTTTCTTTGGGTTTGGTTTACTATTTTTTTTTTTTTTTTTTTTTTTTTTTTTTTTTTTTTTTTTTTTTTTTTTTTTTTTTTTTTTTTTTTTTTTTTTTTAGCCTCTTGAAATAGTATGTTAGGTAATGGATTTCAAGCTTTTGTTCTTTTTTTATTAATTTGAAGCAATAAATTTTTCTCTCTCAACACTGGTTTATCAGCATTCCACAAGTTTATTATTATTTAGTGTAAAACGTTTCCTCATTTTCACTTTGATTGCTTCTTTGACCCATGAGTTATTTAAAAGTGTAGTAATTCAATTTTTAAGGAGTTCTGATTTGCTTGTTATCTTTCTGATTCTGATTTCTGGTACACTTCCACTGTGCCAAGACATACTTTGAATGATTCAGTTCTTTGAAATTTGTTGAAGCTTGTTTTATATCCTACATTATAATTTTGGTAAAGGTTCCATGTGGACTTGAAAAATGCGTTTCTAGCATTACTATAACCACAATTACTGTTGCAACAACCTAATAAATACTTAGTTCAACTGTATGTCAACTAGGTCAGATTTGTTGATTGATTTTTCTGCATCTTCCTTGTTCTTAGGGTTTTTGGTTGTAATTTATTTGTTTGCTTGGTTTTGGTCTATTTGTGTAATTTGCTATTAGGAGAGGAATGTTAAAGTCTTTCAGTGTTATTGTGTGTTTCTCTTTTTCCATTTAATACTGTGTATTATTGCTTCATTTATTTAGAAGACACATTATTGAATGATCCAGATTTGGAATTGCAATATCTTCCTGGTGATTAAGTTCTTTATAATAATAAAATGGTCTTCTTCATTTCTGGTAATGCTTCTGGCTTTAAAATCTCCTTTGTCTTCCAGTAGTATAGCTAACTCCAACTTCCTTTTAGTATTTGCATGATATTTCTCCTGCATTCTTTTACTTTCAGTTTTCCATGTCCTTACATTGATGATCTGTCAGCATATTATTTACTCTGACAATCTTAATCTATTATATTTTGTTAACATTTAATATGATTATGTTTAGATTTGTATTTGCCATATTACAATATATTTTGTTTTTGAATTTTCTTGACTTTTATCTGAATTAGTTACATTATTCTTATTCCATTTTCACTTTATTATTGTGTTACTTAAACCTCCTTTTATTATTTTTCAGTGTTAGCTACACACGTCTTCTTATTCAAATTCTATTCTACCTTTGCCTTTTCCATTATTATTGTCATGCATTTTAAATTTGTAGCTTGAAACTTTGTTTATAGGGAACACAATGTGATATATTTTATTTCAGTATCAGACACTGGAAGATTTTTAAAGAAATCTTCTAGGTTCTCCATCTCATTTAAACAATTTTGCCTGTCTTCCTTATCCATTATGTGATGATTTTACAGCTTAATTCCGAGAGGGATAATCTCACTTCCCAAGTTCCCTGGAGGCACTAAGTGTTCCCCAGATAAGATCCATAATACTGCTTTGTTTTGCAGTTGTCTAGTTTCTAGATATAAAAGTGAAATGCTATTTGCATCTTAATCATCACTTGCCTTCTTAATACTTTCTATTTTTTAAAAAAGACCTTCTTTGTTTTTATCTCATTTTATTTATTCTGTGTCTGTGAGCTCCTGTGATATGTTGGAAGTAACAGGGCTCTGAGTTAAGCAAATAGTTTATATATGACTATGTTCATTTTCCCACAAAGAGTATTTGTCCAAGATTATACAGCTGGTTACTAGAAGAGTTTGAAGTGGAATTCAGATGCCTCAGTCGTAACCCTTTGTGCTTTCCAGGATACTGTACTAGTCACTTGATTTTCATGTACCCAGAAGACTTGTACATTCTGCAAATAATTTATAGTGTTTTGGTTTTGATATTTAACTGACAACTGTGTGTGTGTGTGCGCGCGCACATGTGCATGCGTGTGTGTGTGTGTGTGTGTGTGTGTGTGTGTGTGTGCTTACACAAATTTCAATAGAATGTCCCAAAATTTTTTGTTCTAGTTGTGAATGAGTTGAGCTTGGATTATTAGATTTCTGTGATATCCATCTAAGTTTTTGATATCATTAAAATATGTAATCTTAAACAATATTAATGTCTTCTGCTTAATTGTTGGTACCTTTTAGCCTTTATTTTCTGAATCACATAATAGAGAATTGTACCCAGCCCTAGGTTAGCTACCAGTAGCTACAAGGAAAGTGTAATCTTTGGTAAATGTAGACTTTTAAAACATCTTAGAAATAAATTTAGCTTACTTCACTCCTTTATGAATGTCATTAATCCCAGTCACCATGGTTGCATGAGCCCTGTGTTGTAAAAGCAGATATGTGAAGCAACACCAAGAAATAGCATGCCATGGCTAGACAATACCAGCACCCCAAACTGTAATCAGTTTTAAGTTTATGTGTTATGGCACAGGGATTATTCATTTTTAATAAGGTTTAAAGAACTGTAACATTCTTCCCAATGATAACGTGCTGCATATTCTTAATGACAAAGAGACAAATCTTAGGATGCAATTCAAACAGGAACTTACAAATGGAATCAAAATTTTTGATATTTTATGTTGATTTATTCAGCAACTATTTATTGAGCTTAATTCTCCACATTATTTAACTTAGGGGTTCCATCATAGTGTTTCTGCAAAGTTGCTAAACGTTTTTGGCAGTGACAGAAATGGTAAATTTAGGGAAATCTCAAGTCTTAAATGAATTTTGCTTTCTAAACATTTCAGACTTTTCCAATAACTGCATTTCAGTAGCCCTCTCTGTCATCTTAGAGCCCACTCCATTGTTATTTCTTGCTTATTCCCGCAGTAGCCTCCTGACTGATTCCATTCTCTTCTAGTCTCATTTTTCTCTAGTCAGTTCTTCACAGTGACGTCAGGGTGTTGGTTCCCAAAGATAAACCTGATCCTGTCAGGCCAGTTCTTATAAATATAGTATAGTAGCTTTCCATGGCCTCTAGGATAAAATGTAGATTATTTTACAGGATTACCTGTTGTATGTTCTCTATATCTTTCCAGCCATTTTTTCTTCTAATCATTTGATCAAGCAGTATATCCCTTATTCTGTTTCCTTCACATGTGCTTCCTAATGCCTATGAGCCATTCCATCTTTTCATCCTATTTCTTTCTTCCCAACTCACCAGGGTGTAACTATTAGCCATTCTTTTTTTTTTTTTTTTTTGAGATGGAGTCTCGCTCTATCACCCAGGCTGGAGTGCAGTGGCACGATCTCGGCTCACTGCAACCTCTGCCTCCCAGGTTCATGCAATTATCCTGCCTCGGCCTCCCGAGGAGCTGGGATTACAGGTGCACACCACCACACCCAGCTAATTTTTTGTATTTTTAGTAGAGATGGGGTTTCACTGTGTTGGCCAGACTGGTCTTGAACTCCTCACCTCTTGATCCGCCTGCCTTAGCCTCCCAAAGTGCTGGGATTACAGGCGAGAGCCACCATGCCTGGCTGGTACTAGCCATACTTTAATTCTCACCTGACCTCCAAGGCTTAGTTAGGTTTTCTATTATGTACTCCCATGGCAACAGTATTTTCCATTTACCTTGTTGGAAAAGGTAAAAAAAAACTGTCCTCTGGGGTCAGTTTGCCAGGGGCCTCTGTTGCCAGTATTTGTTCCTCTTTCTCTCTCATTTTCACTTTCCTTCCTACACTTGCAATTTAGAGTTTAGGATATAAAGTGGTGTATGGCCATAAATGATGGGACATCTCTAACAACATGCTAAGAGGCCGCTACCTGGAAACTTGTGTCTTTGGCATAGTACCCTTACCCTTGAGGTGCTAGGGATGGGCCCCTGGGTCTTTCCCTGCTTTCTACTTTCCTAATGGCTAAGTGATGTCAAAGGAGGACATCTTGATGTGTAGAGGTGCAATAATTCAGGGATGCAAGGATACCTTCCTGCAAGATGAGATCATCCTGTCTAAACCAATTGTTTTCAGGTTTTTTCCTAGGAGTCACATGCATGAGTATGTGTATACATATATATCTAAGTAAAAACATGAACAGATGTATGCATATGTATAACCCAAAACACACAAATGTACATATACTAACATACTTATATAAACACATATTAATATAACCAAAATAAAAATTTCATGAAACATTATTAATCTTAACCACATGCTATATACACTCATATTTTTCTTTCATTTGCAGAGGAATGCTGTATGACTCTCTAAACCTCTGGTTTGAGAAAACAAAACAAAACCTGTTTCAAAGCAATTGTTAGCTTACATTTTGACAGGAGTCCCCAGAAGGGCACCCTGTGTGTAGCACAATATATGGCACATGGTAGGCATTTACTATTTGCTAAATGAGTGCATTCATTAGCAAATGATTATGCATAGGTCAAACATAAATTTTATTCTTGAAGAGCTAAAACATGGGAGTTTTTACCATTTATTAAAGGAATATCTCAGTGTTCCAGAAACCAGACTGATGGGTGGAAAGGCTGATATTCTTCCAATTTAACAATCTAATCTACATTATTATCCCGAAGAAGGCCCCACCTCCTCTTATTTGTTTCATGGTTGTATTTCCTCCTCAGTGAACTTCCTATACACATACTTGTAACAGTGGTGGGAAAAGGCTCAGTAATTTCATAGTGTTTTGTTGGAAAGATACATGCATGCTGGCTCATTTGCAAACAAGTGCATGCTTGAGATCTCAATAAGACATTTTCTTTGGATCAGGCTTTGTTAGATCAAGGGTTCATAATGTTTAAATAAATCTGTAAAATTATGCTCTGAGTTATGGAGAATTTAATTTCCTTTCTTTTTTTTTAAATTCCCTTTATCCTTATTTTTTTCTAGGCTCGAGAATTACAAGCTCGGGTACTAAAACGTGTTCAGATGGAACAGCCAGATGCAGTTCCTGCACAGAAACATTTAGCAGCTGAAATTTGTGCAGAGATTGCAAAACATTCTGTTGCTCAGCGAGACTATGAAAAAGCAATTAAGTTTTATAGAGAGGCCCTGGTTCATTGTGAAACAGATAATAAGGTCAGTACCTTTATAAAATTTTAAGCACCTTTTATTCCAGATGTCCTCTAGTTTCCTCAGATGTAAAATTTACCAGTTTATTTACTAAGAAGTTTTAGGCCGAATATGGTGGCTCATTGCCTGTAATCCCAGCACTTTGGGAGGCTGAGGCAGGTGGATCCCGAGGAGTTTGAGACCAGCCTGACCAACATGGTGAAGCCCCATCTTTACTAAAAATAGAAAAATTAGCCAGACATGGTGGTAAGTGCCTGTAATTCTGCTACTTGGGAGGCTGAGGCAGGAGAATTGCTTGAACCTGGGAGGTAGAGGTTGCAGTGAGCTGAGATTGTGCCACTGCACTTCAGTCTGGGCAACAGAGTGAGACTCCATCTCAAAAAATAAAATTAAATTAAAAAAAAGATTTTAAAAGAAATGTAACAGAAATACAAGTTAAAAGATTACTATTATTCCTCAAAAACTGAAAATCTTACATGATGCTTACTTTAAGAGTATTAGAATTTAAGGCCGATACAGAGGCTTATGTCTATAATCCCAGCACTTTGAGAGGACAAGGTTGGCAGATCACTTGAGTTGAGAAGTTCAAGACCAGCTGAGGCAGCATGACAAAACCCCACTCTACTAAAAAATACAAAACATAACCAGGCATGGTGCCGTGTACCTGTAGTTTCAGTTCCTCACGGGGCTGAGACAGGAGGATCACCTGAGCCCAGAAGGTCAAGGCTGCAGTGAAACATGATGGTGCCACTATACTACAGCCTGGGTAACAAAGCAAGACCCTGTCTCAAAAATTAAAAGGAAAAGAAAAAAGAACATTTAGAGTTTAAAAGTTGTAATGGAACAAGTAATATAAAACAACCTGAAAATTTGTTTTACTATTTATGTTTTTGATTATCAAAATCATTTAAATAATTTTCAGATTAATTTATCAAAATAAATAATTGTAAAATAAAATAATTTCTCAATCACAGATATCTGCATTTAGCTAATTCAGTTCCTTTTACTAAACAACTGTTGTACACTCTGTATTTCAATTGATGTTTAGTATTAGGATGCAAAAATGGCTAGACTGAATCTACGACCTCACATGGTACAGTGGGAGAATAAATGTAAAGGTAATTTTGGTGTAGTACACTCACATACATGATGGGTTATGTTAAAACTAAAATGTTTTTACTTTGTCAAGATCTGAGAAGATCTGGAGAGATGATTAATTTTTGAATATAATTAATGGCTAAACAAGTAAGTGATGCTATGCAAAAGGCAACTGTACCCTAGAATTTAATGACTAGTTTGAACATTTTTATTAATATAATTTTTTCAGATAAAGGGCACAAACAACATTTAGCAAGGTATAACCAAACAGATACCAAACAGATACCTTTTTCAATGGTTGCTAAAGGAGTTGGAATCCTACTTTTAAATCTCAGGCATACCTTAGAGATTATCTGCTTGAAGCTTTTTATTTTACAAATGAGAAGGCAAGTTAAGCGAGAGAGAAAGGACCTGACTTGGCCCCATCCTGGAGGAGCTGGGACTAGAATCCTATCTCCTGGTTTTTAGACCAGTGTTCTTTTCACAATGCATTATGTCTTCTCTACTTTTGAAGTGAGTTGCTACCTGTTTTTCTGTTTTTTTTTTTTTCTAGTGTAAGAGAAAATACAGGTGGGCATACAAATAGTTTGTGTGTGTGTGTGTGTGTGTTTGTCTATTACACTAGGCGTTTTTGTTGCAGTGACTTGTGATCAACTAAAGTTTAATCTGTATCCACATATTTTCCTCATTCACTTTTAATTCTATACATTATCTAACAAGTCTAGTCTTTTGCTCTACAGATTATGCTGGAACTGGCACGATTATACCTGGCGCAAGATGACCCTGATGCCTGCCTGCGACAGTGTGCTGTGCTGCTTCAGAGTGACCAGGATAATGAAGCTGCCACCACGGTCAGTCCAAGGGACTTCAGTACAGTAAAAGCAGTTGTGTTTTATAAATTTTAAATTTTACCCCACAGAACTGCTACTAGAGGATGAGGCATGGCTCATGTTGGGTTTTGGAAGAAATAACATTTTTCTAACATTAGTATATTTTACCAATAAAGACCCAATCATTAGGATTTTATTTATAAGAAAGGTAACAAACCTATGTCGGGCTTTTACATGCCCTTTTGGGTCTAGTTAATTTTTATTTATGTCTAAGGGGATGCTTGGTTAGGTGGAGTTCACATGGTAACACTATAATTTGCTAAGAACTAACTTTTAAGTACTTACTTAGGAATGCTTGATGAATTTAAGAGTTTGGGTGGAATTTTTGGAGTTACAGGGGAAGAAAAAACTTCATGTATCAGTCTAAGATGGTCTGTTTTGATGAGAATTTTGTTTTGTTTTTCTTATTTTTACGTGGACTAAAATATTTGTCACTTTTGCAAACAGCTACATGGATGACATTTTGTGAGGTTTATTCAAAGTTATTGCAGTTGAAATACACAAAGTCTGCGTTTTAAAACACATAAGAAAAATTTCAGTAGGTCTGCTCATTTTTCATTTTTCAAAATATTTATGATATAAATTTTGTTTTGTTTTTGAGTCTTCTCATTATCATTTTAGTCAGGTTCAGTGAGGTATCTTTTCTACAATAGCATGTAGAGTGTGCAATTCCTTTCAAATTTCTGTTTTTAAAACAACTGCTAGGAATATGTTTTTTGCTAAAAAATAAAATTCAGCAAGCAGAGCAGTGTGCTTCACCTCCTTGGTTATCTTCTGTTACACTGATCTCCAAGCCATTCTGCTCAAGGTGGGCTTGAACCTTAATGCCTTCTTTTCAAACAATGCTGCCCCTCCTCATGTTTGTCATCTATATTTTTCTAGTGCTAAATCTTGATTGAAAGAATATGTTGTGTAAAATACATGGCAGTATTTTTAGAACCAACTTTTATCTTTATAGATGATGGCTGATCTCATGTTCAGAAAACAAGACTACGAACAAGCAGTGTTCCATTTACAGCAGCTTTTAGAACGTAAGCCAGGTAAATACCCACTGATTTTATTTTTTCAGTGCAGTCACCTCCCTTTCTCCTTTTTCTTCCATTTGGTGAAAAACGGAAGAAAAAGGAGAAAGGGAGGTGCAGTAGACTCCATTCCTAGTTGAATCAGACTGTCTGCTTACTCCACACTTGGGCTTGAGTAGCTGAAATGGCTGTGAGGAAAATGCAACACTGTTGACTGGTCTCATTTTAAATTATGAGCACAAACCTGGCAATCCTACTGTATTCCAATAATGAATTCATTGATTCTAACTACTTTTCCCACTTTCTCCTGTCCCTCAAACTTCCAACACCCTTGCCCCATTTCTTGTCCAGAATTAAAAGCCTTACCACCTACTTGGCTAAGAATACTTGAACCTGAAAGAGAACTTCTCCATTCTTTGTCACCAAATTTACCCATTCCTCAGTCTTTGTCCTCCCCAGGCCTATGATCCCACCTGTGGCCAGCTTCTCACCTACCAAAGGGCTTGATCCCTATAGTTTTGTCTCTTGAATTATTTTTTTCTAATCAGCATATAACTGTCATATGACATTTTTCTGCTCTAAATAAATCAGTGAGTAAAAATCAACTCTTAACTCTCCCCCTGCTCCCAATTACTGTGCCCTTCTTCACTTCTTCTCGACAACAAATTTTCTCTAAGGGATTTTGAAACATCCTGTCTTCATTTTGTCTCATCCACTGCTGCACTCCAAGAAGTCACTTCTGCAGTGTGACCCCCATACTGCCAGATCAGATTCAGTTCTCAGTTCTCTGCCAACTTGACCTGTCGTCATATTTGGCACAGTTTATCCCGATCCATAGTGAAAGACTTTCTTGATTTGTCTCTGAGATCCTAAATTCGCTCAGTTCTTCTTTTGCCCCATTGCCCACTGTCTCATCTCCTTTGTTGGAGCTGTCTTCTCTTTATGACCTTTAAATATCAGAACACTCTCAGCCTCAGTTCCCGAACCTCTTTTCTTTTTATATATTCACACCGTAGGTGACTTTGTCCAGGCACATGGCTTTCTATCCCATGTATGTACTGATATGTCCTAAACATGTATCTTCGGGCTTTACTCATGTACACCTCTGCCTCTTTGCGTTCCCACTCAGATGTCTTAGGAG
>PVKV010034856.1:0-17239 GCA_004027835.1 Alouatta palliata | reverse complement strand
AGAAACCTGCTTTTTAAGGCTATTGTCCTTTGTTCTTTCATGTATTATATTGATAGTTTTTAAAAAAGAATTAGTGTGATTTTTCTTTCCTTGCTTCTTTTTTTTTCTTGTTTTTCTTTCCCACTCTTCAGTTAACTACTTTTTAATTGCAATTCTAGGTAATTGTGCATCATGATGTGATTGCTTGGCTATTGTCTGAATATTTCCTTTTAATTTTTTAATTAAAGACTAATGCTTGGATTGGATTTGCCAGTTCACCGGACAGTGATTAAAACTATGTAATGAATATAATCAGTTTCAGTGCAACTGGATGGTCTGCCTTTAAATGTGACTTAATCTGACTGCAGCAACTAGTACAGTTCAATAAAAGGAATCCATGCGATTAGCATCTGGCTGCCTGGTTCTCTCCTCCTCAGCCTAGGACCGCGTGGGGGCTGTCAGCTCCTGTAAGGGGTGTACCCCTACAAGTTCCTGTGAGCTTGCACACGCCCTTGAGGACCTGCACACAATAGACCCTGCTTCCCTCGGAAAAGAAGCATAGTAACTTAACGCATGCAGACTGGATGGGCTGGCAGTGGCCATGGAAGTCAAAGCAGAAAACCTCTTAATGATGGAATACCCCGATCTTCCCACTCACAGATGGGGAAACAGAGGCCCAAGGGTAACTCGCGGCTTTTCCAAGGCCATGTAGCAGATCGGTGCCCAGGCTCATCATGGTATCTCCTTGCTTTTCCTTTCAGGGTTGGCTTTCCCATGTGTTGGATACAGGCAGGCAAGTGGCTAGCCCTTCCCTTGACAGGACTCCAGGCGGCATTTGGGTTCTGAGGCATGGAGATGTGTGGCTGGGACTGCAGAGCAGAGCCAGGTAGGAGCCACAGGTTCCCAGTCATAGAAATCAGCAAGATGTGGGAACATTGCGACTGGTGGCCAGGGCCAGGTCTGGAGTGAGACAGACAGGGGCCTGAGGTGCAGTATTTCAGGGGGCACTCATTCTCAGGGCCCCTGCACTTGCAAGCCCTGGGAATGGGTGTCCTCTTACATTTTACACTCTAGGCACCTTCTTTATCTCACCTACTTCTGGCCCTGCTGGCATCCCAGGGCCCACCCAGCAGCCTTGGTCTCCAGGCCTTCTCTGTGTTACCTCCCACAGCTTCATCATACTGGTGCTCAGTTGACTTGCCAATCAGAGGCTGGAATTTGCATGGGGAAATCCTTCCTTGCTAACTTTCCACAAGGGGCAAGGAAATTGGTTATCACCCTCTGCAGAGCGGAAATGAAACAGGCAGACAGATTGCACCTAATTATAATGTAATACTAAGTCACAGACGTGGAATTTGGAGCAATTATACCCATCATCATCTAGAAGACTCCCATATCAACGGGCTTCTGATGACCGATAAGAGTTCCCCTTTCTTTTTGCCACCTCTTGTAACATTCTCACATGGGCGGGGCTTTCTGTTTTTCAAAAGTCTTTTTACACCTGTGAATCATAGAGCAGACCCTGCCAGTAGTGGGCTATTTCCTCCTGGACACTGAAGGCTGTGAATGCCAATTTTAAACCTGTTGGAGACTTGGGTGTTTTGGGGGAAGATCCCAGGGTAGACACCCAGTGTTCCACTAAGTGTGCCTGCCCACGGACTGAGGCTGGGGCTGTGTCTGAGTGAGACTGCCTCACATCCACAGCAAGGCCTGCCTCGTGGGCAGTGCTGGGACTGTCGATGGGACCAGTGTGTCCCAGGGCCTGCCACATCTCTGCCTCAGGGTCCTCTCCAGCTCTGGATCTATCCCAAACCCCATGGAGCCCAGGTGAGAGCCCTCAGTAAGTACCAATAGAAGATTTGATTTGACAGTTGGTGGCATAGGGCTAAATTAGTCACTGCCCCCATTAAAAATACAGTGGGGGGTTTAAGAGCTTTTCACGCCATGTGGGAATCAGCAGCAAAGCCAGCTGATGCCTTGGGTAAGGAGAGAGGCAGCCTAGGAGACCGCGAGGTAATGAGGTTTATGGCGGTGACAAGGCAGCCAGGGAACCCCACCAACTCCCCCCTCACCCCAGCCCCATTGTTCTCTGGCTGCCTCTGGCCCCCGCCGCTACAGCTGAGAGTCCCTTGTGACTTTGTGTAGGGAGGGGGCTGGCAGCGGGGACACTGAGGCCCTTCTTGGAACTGGATTTCTTTGCCATCAGGAGGTATTAGGGTAAGGGAGCAGTGTAGGGTTATAAACCTGTGCCTCCAAGACCCCACTGGCCCCTTCTAGAGGAATGGTCTGGAGGTGGGATGAGACACTTGCCTTTCATCTGGGAGGGGCCTTTGAGGGTCACTGGGAGGCTTGTATAAAATGATGCCAAAGGGCTGCATAGAGAGAGAGACCTGCAAGAGGCCTGGTCGTCAATTATGACACCAGGTGTTCTGCAGGAGGTCATCTTTTCAGCCAGGAGGACATGATGGAATTTGGATTTGCCTTTGGGGAGTAGGCAAGGTAACTGGAAGCCTAAGGTTTATTGCTGCTGTATTGAGATGTACAAATTGTCAGTTCTAGTGGCTCTGTGGGTGGAGGAATTTTGCACAGGCTGGGAAATGGACCAGGATCCCTGGCCACAGGCCCCTGTCATCGAGCACCTGCCCAGAGTGCCCAGAAGTGGACAGGTAAGGGTTTCAATCTCAGTGGAGAAACTATTATAGAAAGAATCTTCTCGAGTTCCCCAGTAGAGAATGCTCCCTTTAAACTCACAGTTGCTTAATAATGAACTTTGCATCTGTTTTTCTTCCCTCCTAAGATGTGTGTTCCTAGGGATGGGACCTGTACCTACAAATATTCAGTAAATAGGACCAAAACTCCAATCCATGCCTTCCTCCACTCACCCATTCAGCAGGTATTTCCTGAGCTGCCCCCATCTGCCAGGCACTGCACAGGGCACTGGGGACAAGGAGATGACCAGCCAATGTGGCCCCTGGCTTCATGGAGCTCACAGTGACACAGGCAAGCCTGCTGGCATAATGCATAGTGGCCCCTGGTCATGAGTGCTGTGATGGCAAAGCCAGAAGCTGCCTGGGATTAATGGAAGGACCCATGTATGAGATGCAGGGGTGCATTAAGGAAGCCCTTGCTGAGGCAGGGGCTTCAGACCTGAAGAAAGAAGGGAGGTGGGCGGTCCAACAGCAGTGGGAAGAGAGCACCACAAATGCGGAAGCCCTGAGCTGGAAACAAGCCGGAAGTACCCTTAGAGAGCTGATTTCCTATTGAGTTTCAGTTCTAGGGATTGAAAACAATCCCAGAGAAGTTCAGAATCTTGTCCAAGATCATACCATTGAGAATAAACTTGGAACTATAACTTGGGTGCCTTGCCTTCCAGCCTGGGGTGTCTGACTCCGTTATTACTTTTATTATAACCATCATGACGACAAGGATGAATAAAGTTCATATTGTACCTTACAGGAAAGACTGCTGGTTCTCTTTCTTTCTGTTAATAAAGTAACCAATTTTTAGCTGAGCAGAAGTTACCTTGGAGAGGGGAGGGGGCAGATTATATATCGTATGCTTCCCAGAAGTTAGGTGTGATTCTATTACAATTGGCAGCCGCAGGTTCTATCAGTAGGGTGTAAATAGAGGCAGTATGTGCAAAGTCTAAGAATTGTCCTCAAAGAAGATATGAGTTCATTCCTTCCTCCCATCTTCCTGATGGCTGGAATGTGGCTGCAATAGCTGGCATTCCAGAAGCCATTTGAACCATGAGGTAACTTGACTACCCCATTAATCACTTCTGGTTACTGTCTATCATAGCACTTGTGACATGTGGTGTTTTGCATTTATTGGTATGGCTTGGAACTTGCCTTTGGAGAAGAGAGAGAAACCCTACAAGGGTTTGTCCCCCAAATGCTTGTTACCCTTCAAAGCAAGTTCATAGTGTCACTACTTTACAATTTACAGTTGATTTTGGTTCATGCAGGCTTGCCAGGAGAGTGCTCAGTGATGACACACCCTGCACAGCACTCTTGATGTCACAGAAGAGGAGAAAACTGAACACTCAACAATGGCTAAATATTTGCATTTCTATCTTGCTTGACCTCTTTCCAAAAGCACCAAATAAAGTATGGTTTGCCATGCATGCCCCTGGCTGTCTTTTCCCTCCATGCCTCTGCTCACGGTGCTTCCTCATGCTGGAATATCCTTCCCTTCTTCCTCGTCGCTCCCCCACCCCAGTTAGCTTCTACTTTTAGACCCAGTTCAGCTGTTTAATTCTTGGGGCCAAGACTTGGGTGAGGTCAGGGAAGCACTCACCTGGGAGAAAAACTTCAGTGGATTCAAAACGCTCAGTGATCGAAATAAACAACATTTTCGTGTAATATTTTGGAAAATCACATTGGCAGGCTTCAGCCTGCAGGCTGGCAACCTGTTTTTGAAAATACAGTTTTACTGGAACCAGGACTGGGATTGGGATTTGGCAGGTGAGGTGGGATGGCACAAATGTAGCATCGGATTCTGTCTTTACTTAACACTTTGTCATTTTTATCCATCATGGGGTTTTTTACACTGATTTTTATTTTCAGAAACATTACATGAAAGTATTACTGTTGGGGTGTGTGTGTGTGTGTGTGTGTGTGTGTGTATTCACCTAAATTTTGTGACCAAAGCATATGCCTCATTCATTTCACTCTAGTCTTGGCCCAGTTTATTCTTTAGGCCATTTACTCTGACTCCCACAGCTATTTAAAATGCTCTCATAATAAGAACTCTGATACTACATGGTATGTAAGTCCATCACTGGGCATGCACAGTACAGACTTTTATACCTATATTTCTCTGAGACTGTGTATCAGTCAGGACAGGCTAGGATATGGTACCATAACAAAAGGGCCCAATTTCTCATGGTTTAACACAAGAAAGATTTCTTTTTGACTCATATTCCACAGCCATCTTGGATGTCTGGGGAGCTTTCTTCAACATGGTCACTCAGAAATTAGGATCAGAGAGCAGCCACCCCCTTAAATATGGTCAAAAACTAAGCAGAGAGAGAGAGAAAGAGAGAGAGAAACTGGCAGTTCAGTGCCCTTGCCTGGGACTTACACAAATACAGAACTCTTAAACTCACAATGCATTGGCCAGCAATTGTCACATGGCCCCACTCTATCACAAGGAGACAGGAAGTGCAATCCTGCCCTGTACTTGGAAGAAGTGAGAATCGCCAGGGCTTGGAACACTGCACTAATGACTACCCAAGCTGTCTCCACCTCCCACCCATCTGTCTTTGACTATCTTTGAGGACAGAGCCTGACTCTGAGTAAATGTCATTATATCCAGCACCCTACGTAGGATCTGGAGCAGATAAAATAATAAATGAATGCAGATATTGCATATAAAAGTCAATCAATGACAATTTAAAAAGGCTAGAGGAAGATAAGCATGCAAAGGAAGACACCTTGTACCCTAAGATATGTGGACTATGACACCTGGATGCTTACCTCAGCTCTATCACTTATAGCAGTGTGACCTCAAATAAAGCCTGCCTGGTATTATTTTATAGCAACCTTATCACATGGATAGTGTTATCTGTTTTTCACAACCTAGAAAACTAAGGCAAAGAGAGCTCACTTTCCCAACGCTCAGATTCTAATGCCAGCAGTCTGGCTCCAAAGCCCTGTTCCCAGCACCAAGAAGCCCTTGAGCAGAACACAGAAGAAATGGCTAGCTCCAGGCTGGGCACAGTGGCCCATGCCTGTAATCTCAGCATTTTGGGAGGTCTAGATGGGGGGATCACTTGAGGCCAGAAGTTGGAGACCAGTGTGGGCAATACAGCAAGACCCTGTCTCTACAAAAAATAATAATCATAAAAATTAGCCATGCATGGTGGTGCGCTTGTAATCCCAGCTACTTGGGAGGCTGTGCAGAGTATCACTTGAGCCCAAGAGTTCCAGGCTGCAGTGACTTGTGACTGCATCACTGCACTCCAGCCTGGGTGACACAGCAAGGCCTTGTCTCAAAAGAAGGGAAGGAAGGAAGGGAGGGAGGGAAAAGCAAAGAAAGAAAGAAAGAAAAGAAAAAAGGAATGAGAAAGGAAAGACAAAGAGGAAAAGAAAGAGGAAAGAAAAGAAAAAGAAAAGGGAGGGAGGAAGGAAGGAGGGAGGGAGGGAGGCAGGGGAGAAAGAGAAAGAAAAGAAAAAAGGAATGAGAAAGGAAGGAGAAAGAAAGAGGAAAAGAAAGAAAGGAAAGGAAAAGAAAAGAAAGGAGGGAGGGAGGGAGGAAGAAAGGACGGAAGGAAGGGAGGGAAGGAGAGAAATGGCTAGCTCCTGATACTCTCATCAGTGAGGCTGGTTCCCGGTGATAGTCCACTGAGGTCCGCCTCTGCTGGGAGAGACCGCTCCTGGCTGGGCGGATCCTGGACCTGCCTCAGTCGGGACAGCGCCAGGGCGGCCCCAGCTTGGGGTTGGTGCGCGGCCGGCCCGCCCTCTCCCTCCTCTGAGCGCTGATTGGTCTGCCTCAGAGCCGGCCCCGCCCACCTGGGGGCCGCGGGCTGAGAGTGCTGTGAGCGGCTTGGTGTTACCTTATTTGTGGAGTTATTAATTACTGAAGGGTGCAAACCGTGCTTCTGTGCATAAAAATATGTTTGAGCAGTTTCTACTTAAACTTTAAAGAGAGCGTTAATCAATTTTATTTTAACAAAATGACCTTAAGCAGGGAAAAAAATTGGTGGTATTAGCCCAAACCGGCAAATTAATCTCTCTCTTGAGAAATCCGAGAAGTTTCCAGAAATAGCTATGCATAATTTACACCTGCCCTGGCCGCTTCTAGTTTCACACCAAGCCCAGTCATGGGCTCCACCCCATCCTAGCTCCAGCAAGAACTGCAAACGAGGGTCCCTGTGAAACTCCTGCCACCCAGAAGCTGACACATTTTACGACCTTGGGAAGACGATCAGAGTGACAGGGGCCATGTAGCCCCTGAGAGGCCAGCCCAGCCCGGGTCAAGGTCACTGGTGGGAGAGAGGCGGCTGCCCAGTTCTTTGGCCTGGCATTCTCGGAGGGCCTACAGACAGCCCCCAGCGGAGGACCTCCTCCAGCTTGCAGGATGGGTCCAGAGGCATGTGGCCTGCAGCCACCTGCTTAGCCCTCCCCTCCAGCAGCCCCCACCCTTGAGGGTTTCCGGGATGTCAGAGTCTCCAGAACATTCTGCAGAGTCCGTGTGGCCCTCCAAACTCCTGCCCCTGTGGCTGTCCACACCTGTGGTGCTTCCCATCTGATGGGATGGTCCTTTACCCGTGTACTCGGCCTTGAGAATGGGGCTTATGGTCAGGGCACGGGGACAGCTGGAACTGTGGTCAGTTTCCACTTGGGCCTTTCAGTAGCACTGTGACTTCTTCCTGGCCATTGGACCTCCCTGGACTTGGGTTTCTCTCCCTGCAATTCTGAGGGATGACCTGATCATTGATGCAAAACTGACAACCTCAGAAGTAGTGAAAGGGAATTTCAGAGCCACCGATGGTAACCCCTGCATCACATGAGCAAACAGGCACCAGGGCCTTGCTGTGTGCCTCTCATGCAGAGCCACGGGAACTGGGTTGGGCGTCCATGCTCTGCTGTAACCATTTCCCCCTGTGACTCTGGGCAAGCCCCTTTCCTACTCAGGGCCTCGGTTTCCTAATCTGTGAAATGAGTGTTTAATCACAGCCGTCTGAGCTGATCTTGGCTTTAGAGCTCTCTGTGGAAATGGGGCTTCCTTGGGAGGCCTGGACCTGCGACGGGGCTCATGGGTGGCTTCTGAATCTGTAAATGGGGACAAGGATGTCTGCACCCTGGGCTCTGGAGGGGATATGAGGATGCACTTGGCAACACTTTGTGGCACACTGAGCACCTGAAGGGCAGTTTTATTAGCTGATGGTTTTTAAAGCCTCATAGAAAACAGAAAAGAAAATCAGCTCTGAGAATACAACGAGGACATTACCTTGGCCCTACTGTCTTTTTAATGAAGTAAGAGCTCTGATCAGCCTCCTTGAAGGAGAATTGCCCGCCCTGACAGCCTGAGGACTCCTGGCTGGGCTCTTAGGTGCCCCAGGCCACCTTGTCCCCAAGCACCATGGGTTTGCCCTTCTTCCTGTCTATAATTACATTTCTCCTCTCCCTAGCTCAAACAGATCCTATAGCTCCTTCAGGGCTCAGCTCAAGAGCCACCACCTTCAGGGAACCTCCCCCCAACCCCGATTTTCTCTCAGGAGCTTCCTGGATTTACTCTTGTTCCTAAATCTTCACAGCACCCAGCACAGTGTGAGGTGCGCCGTACTGCTCTGCTAATTTCCGAGTCCTGACACTCCCAGACACTCACTCCTCACGATCTTTGTCCTTGTTTGACAGTGAGGGAAGCTAGAGTGGTGGAGGGTGGCAAAGTTGAGCTGGAAAACTAGGTGATGTGTCTGTAAAGGCTGAGTTCCTATGTTCTGTGCTGAGCAGCCAGGCAAATCATGTGGACGTTGATGTTTAAAACAATGTTAAATAATGAAAGAAAAAAGTGTAAACTGCTTAGAAGGATACAAAGTAAAAAATCACTAAAAACGAACTGTCCCTCTTACAAACACTCTTTTTTCCAGTCTAATTCTCTTCAAAGATAGTCTGTGCATATATATACATTTGCATATATTTATTTTCTTTCTTCCATCAAATCTATGTTATTCTGTGAATTGCTCTATGACTTTTCATTCTGAATATTTTCTTTCTTTTAATGTGAGCACTCACAGATCTTGCTCTTTTTGAGGAGTTTTTCAATTATGAATCCAACTTCCTTCATAGTTCCCCAGTAGAGAATGCTCCCTTTAAACTCACAGTTGCTTAATAATGAACTTTGCATCTGTTTTTTTTTCCCTGCTGGCCATGTGGTAATAGTTAACACATCAGACCCAGGCTGAATCTGGTGAATATGATACATTTTACTTATGCTATTCTACTTATCAAGGCTAAATGCCTTGCAAACCCAGCAAGCTTGTGGAGGCAGGGTCAGTGCTTGTTTTGCTTACTGTTGTATCCTCAGCAATTAGCACCGTCTCAGCAATAACAATTAAAAAATAATAAACATCTAGTGAGCATCCACTCGGTGCCAGGCAGGGGGCTGAGGCATGCATTATCTCATTTAAGCCTTGTTAACCACAGTATTAGCATTCCCATCTCACAGATGAGCAGCTGAGGCCCACAGAGGTAAGGAGACTGGTCCAGTCTGCACAACTAGCTGGGGTTCTGTCTGAGTTTAGGGCACACTTTCTGTCGTTGCTGATTCACAGTGCCTGGGACTCAGTGGAGACCTATTGCATCTTTGTGGAATGAGGGGCAGTAGAATGTGCTGTGAGCGCTACTGTCATTGCAGCGACACACCACTAGTGAGAAGCCACCTGGGTCAGTGTGAGAATGAGTAATTGCTGATGGGCACAAACTGGTGAGAGCTGTTCAGTGGTGACGTGTAAACTCACAGTCATTGCATGTACATGCAAGTCCACACACAACACACACACATGACATGCACACAAACACAAGCACACATGCACACACATTCATACATATATATGCTCATAGGCTCACTCAATGCAAATATACTGCATACAATGCACATGGACACTCACACACATGTGGGTACACATTTGCACACAATGCGCATGTAACCTCATGCACGTGTATACACACTCGCACACATGTACATGTATATTGGCATATGCATACTCCACACAATACACACATTCACACATGCAGGCTTTCACATGTGTGTTTCTCCATACTATACATATATGTACACACAGTCAAGTGCATGTGTATGCATAATGCATACCCACACAGATGTCTGCAGACACAGGTGTGCACACAGATGCATACACAGATGCACACCTGTACGTGCATACAGGAGAGTGTTCATACTACCAATATACACATAGTGTGCATATGCACACACTTACAAATGCATGCACGTGCAGACACACACACACACACCATTCACTCATCCACTCCTGGGCATGCAAATGAGCAGAAAAAGCCTGTGTCTGGGCTGTCTCCCTCGAAGGGATCAGAACAGTGCCCAGGCAGGTGTTCAGGATGTCCAAATTGTCTCCTTGTGCTCTGTTTTCTTTCTTCCATTTCTTTGTCGTACCCTCAGGGCCCTGGATATTCTTCCCATGCAAAGATTTGCACCCCTGCTGTTGGACCCACTACTAGGCTGACCCGGGTATGGACCTAGACCTCAGCCTTGGTGCATCTGTCTGTTCGCCTGCCTGGCCTGCTGTGGCACGCATGGGCTGCCCACCCAACCCCCAACTTGCATGTGACTTCATTTTCCACCCGGCACCTGCTGCTTTAAGAGTCTAGGGGCCTGGCAGGCCTGTCCGCAGGGTTGGGGCTGGGGAGGCTGGACAGCTGCAGGTTGGGGGAAGCTTTGTGAGCTCCTAGCCGCCTCTTGGAGCTCCGGTAACCCTGGGGAAACTGAAACAAAGGCCGACAGCGGTCTCCTTCCCTCCCCGGGTGGCCTCGGAGCAAGGCCTGCCTGGGTGTCCTCTGGGGGCCCCTGTTATTTCCTGTGCTGGCCGTGGGGGTCCTGGCCAGCCTGGAACGGGGCAGGAAGCTGAGCAGGGCATCGCCTCCCCACCTGCTGGGCTGGCCCTCTCAGGCCAGAGTAGCCGCTCCTGGGAGTAGGGGTCAGCTCAGCGTTCCTGCTCAGTGACTGCCGCTTCAGCCCCGCTTGGCCTGGTCTGCCTTGCTCAGGTCTAGCCAGGCCTCCCAGGAGGGAACCTCAGCCTTCTGCCCCCGCTGCCCTCTCCCAGCTGCCGACTCCACGTGCTCCCACCATCTTTGCTGAGTCCATCCATGCTGCCACCGAGCTCCTGCATCTTCTCTGGCCTTAAATGGCCAGAGCCCTTGCCCCACAGAGCCGAGGACAGGGCCAGGCAGGGAGCATTTCGTGGCTTATTAATGAATTCCTTTGGGATTATGCTAGAGTTAAGAGAAAGTTTGGTGTCAGCATTAGGATTACACTGAAGGTTAAGGTTAGCGTTAGGTTTACCAAACCCTGCAGACCCAAAAGACACAAGAGATGAAGGCATGGGTTTTCAGGCAGGCAGGCCTTTGTTTCAATCCTGATTCATCACAGTATCAGGCATCCCTACCGTTCTAGGCCCCAAGGGCACAGTTGGTGCCTTCCAGCACTCACGGTCTAGAGTGAGGAGGCAGCATGGGTGGGTGAACACACACAGCACAACTTAAGAGTGAATTCTCTGTGAGAATGGGCTGGACTCAGTGACTGCACCTTCCCAAGGCTCAGTTTCCTGATCGGTAGAATGGGGATAACAAAGCCCCCACCTTGTGGCACCGTTACAAGGACAAGTGAGAGGGTAGATGGCATGTGTCCAGCATGGTGCCTGGCACACAGCATACCTCCAATATGCACTAACTGTGATGATTATTAATGAAGGGCTGTGGAGGTGGCCTGTGCGTCACTGGGCAACTCAAATAATAAATGAAGAGACTAATTATGTAAAAACCTAAGGGAAGGGTCAGGATGCCTTTGAGCCTCCCGGCAGCCAAGGCCCAAAGAGAAATAGAATCAAAGCTGCTTCCATCTGATGTAAGAGCTTGGGACAGACCAGTGTTTCCCCCGGCCTGGAATGCCGAGGAATTTATTATGTGGTTCCTCATTAATCAATGGACAGACAGCAGGCACCATCTCAGTAACAATTTGGCACATGATCCAGAAACATCTTTCTTAGAGTTCTTTCTTCAATTGACCCTGGAAAAATACTCCGTGCCTCAGGGCACTGCACAGCCCTGGAGTTCCATGCAGTGCAGCCTGGATGGAGCTGGGCAGAGGCGGTGCTGCCTTCACTGGGCTGCATCTGGGGGCTGGCTGGGCAGCTGCTCGGGTAACTTTCCTAAGTGCCTGGTTAAGTGCAATTAAATGGGTTTCTTTAAGGAGGATCTCCAAGGGCCCTCGACATGCCTGTGGATGCTTTGAGTCGTAGGTAGGGTTCTGCAAACTCTTGGGCTCACAAACTGTCCTTTCTTTGGGGACCACCTATCTCTAGCTCTGCAGTCTCGGAATACGGTTTGGGAAGCTTTGTTCATGTGCTTCTGCTTTGAGCTGAACAGTGCAGGAGACACCTCACTCACGGCGTTCCCTCCTCCCCCGGCCTAGACTGTCATTTGACTGTGGTTTATGCTGACAGACCTGGGGGGCTTCATCTGGCAGTGCCCACCCATTGCTTACTTCTTACTGGATAACGGCATTTACTCATCTCATCTGAATCGAATCCATCCTCCAAGAAGGGTACAGTTAGGGAAACTGAGGCTCAGAATGCTTAGAGGGCTCAGGGCTGTGGCTTCTAATTCAGGGTCTTTCCACTGCCCCATATTCCATAGACACACGCACCCAAATGCACATGCACGCTCATACACACGCACATACCTAAATGCACGGAGGATCACCCACTCTTTGCGTATGTACGGATGTTCTGTGTTTGAGATCTAAAGTCTGGCTGGAGGCCTCCGCTCCCTCTCCTGCCCTCCTCCCCCTCCTGGTGGACAGGACTGGGAGCCCACTCCCATTAGGCCTGCCAGTGGCCACCTACCCTATGTCTGGCGGGTGCCCTGTGGAGTTTCCATGGTGAGCTGTCCTCCAGGGTCCCTGGGTGGGACTTTCCATCTGGGTGGAAACCTGACCCACTGGCCCAGGGCTGGAAGGGGAGGAAATGCCTTCTCCAAACGTGGAGAGACAGCAAAGAGAGGTGGCCAGCCTGGGATTCCAGCCACAGTCCCTGACTTCTGCAAAGCCACAGAGCCTGAGGACCCCAAGGGGCCTGGGGCAGAGCTGTGTAGGACTCACACGTCAGGGATGGCCACAGCTCAGATAGGGCCACAGCTGCACAGTGCGGCTTCACTTTGGGAGTGCCCCTGTGTTGTGCCCGTGGGCTTGTGTGCATCTGTGCTGGTGTTCCCTGCACACTCCTGCAGAGACTTGGGGCCAGCCACTTGGTAAATGGCTGGGCCAGGATTTGAACTCAGCTCACTGTCCTCAAAGTCCATGTGCTTGTTACTCTGGCTCCTTGCCTCCCTCAAGCAGGCATTTCTATAGGCATTGCCTCACTGAACACTTGCAGGTGCACTTTGACCATGGGTATTATCATTATTCCTGTTTTTATATGTACAAATTGAGGCTCAGAGAGGCTAGGCATCCTGCCCAGTGTCACACAGCAAGTTTGTGGCAGAGCTGCACTATAGCACAGATTCCGCTCGCCTTTTACTTTGCTGACAGCAGCATATGCAAATGTATAGGTCATTATCATTTAACTTCTTTCAACTTAGCCACATTTGCCAAAAAATGAAGACAATAACAATGTAAAGAGATTTGGCAATCGCAGTTAACAGGAGCTAGCTTACTCAGGGAACTTGTGATGTGGTTAGGTGCTGTGTCCCCACCCAAATCTCTTGAATTGTAATCCTCCAAATCCATACGTGTCAGGTGGAACAGGTGGATATAATATAATCATGGGAGTCACCCAGGCTGGAGTGCAGTGACACCATCTTGGATCACTGTGACCTCTGCTTCCCGGGTTCAAGTGATTCTCCTCTCTCAGCCTCCCAAGTAGCTGGGATTGCAGGTGCCTGCTGCCATGCCCAGCTAATTTTTGCATTTTTAGTAGAGATGGGATTTCCTCATGTTGGGCGGCTGATCTCAAACTCCTGACCTCAGGTGATCCACCCGCCTTGGCCTACCAAAGTGCTGGGATTACAGGCATGAGCCACCGCCTGGCCAATCTGATACTTTTATAAGGGGCTTCCCCCTTTGCTCAGCACTCACTCCACCCTGCTGCCCCGTGAAGAAGATTCCTGCTTCTCCTTTGCTTTCTGCCATGATTGTAAGTTTCCTGAGGCCTCCCCAGTGATGTGGAACTGTTAGTCAGTTAAACCTTTTTCCTTTATAAACTACCTAGTCTCAAATATTTCTTCATAGCAGTGTGAGAATGGAATAATACAAGCTGTGATGTGGGTGAGAATCTTCTGTTCCCTCGGGTGTTGGTCTCTGTGGCCCCTGGTGGGGCAGGTGGATGTGACTCTGGGATTTTAAGATGTAATTTCATCCCACATGCTTGATGTATGGACCAAGCCCTTCTTCACGGAGGTATCTCAAGCCACAGCAGTTGTATCTTAGGGGAGAGGAAAGAGTTTTGGGAACTAACTTTGACTCTAAGATACATTTGCCTCAAAGACTGACCTCAGAACCTGACACTTCCTTGTCCCTTGAAGCTGGGACCCCCAGGACAATAGGGGTGAGGCTGTGTCTGACCCACAGGTTCACAAAGGATGCTTGGACCTGCGTGCCAGGGCAGGTGTGATGGCCAATTTTGTGTCTGGGCTAAGGGTTGCCCAGACAGCTGGTGAAACATGATTTCAGGGTGTGTCTGAGCATGTGTTTCTGGAAGAGATGAGCATTTTGATGACTGGACTGAATGAAGCAGATGGCCCTCACCAGTGTGGGCTGGTGTCAACCAGTCCACTGATGGTCCAGATAGAATGAAAAGGCAAAAGAAGGGTGAATTTGCTCTCTCTGTTTGAGCTGGGCCATCCATCTTCTCCTGCCCTTGGAAGTCAGCACTCCTGTTCTCAGGCCTTCAGCCTAGGGCTGGGACTGACAAACTGGGTCCCCTGCTTCTCAGTCCTTAGAGCTTGGACTTGAGCTACAGCATCAGGTTTCCTGGGCTTCCAGCTTGCAGATGACAGAGGATGGGACGTCTCAGCCTCTGTAACTGTGTGATCCAGGCCCTTGTAACACATCTCTTTTGGTATATCCATATGTGGATCCTCTTGGTTCTAGTTCTTGGGAGAACCTGGCTAACACAGTGAGGGTATGTGGGAGCTGAATTTTTTCTGTATTAGTCCATTTTCATACTGCTATGAAGAAATACCCAAGACTGAGTAATCTGTAAAGAAAAAGAGGTTTAATGGCCTCTCAGTTCCATATGGCTGGGAAGGCCTCACAATCATGGTAAAAGGCAAAGGAAGAGCAAAGGCACGTCTTACATGGTGGAAGGCAAGAAAGAATGAGAGTCAGGCAAAGGGGGATACCCCTTATAAAATCGTCAGATGTCACGAGACTTATTCACTACCACAAGAACAGTATGCGGGAAACGGCCCCCATAAGTCTATTTTCTCCCACAGGGTCCCTCCCACAACACATGGGAATTATGGGAACTACAATTCAAATGAGGCTGTGCTTGGTGTGCCTGTAATCCCAGCACTTTGGGAGGCTGAGGCGGGAGGATCACTTGAGGTCAGGAGTTCAAGACCAACCTGGCTACCATGGTGAAACCCTGTCTCTACTAAAAATACAAAAATTAGCTGGATGTGGTGGTACATGGCTGTAATCCCAGCTGCTCTCAGGAGGCTGAGGCAGGAGAATCACTTGAACCTGGGAGGTAGAGGTTGCAGTGAGCCATTGCGCTCCAGCCTGGGCAACAGAACAAGAGAACGAGATTCCTTCTCAAAAAAAAAAATTCAAGATGAGATTTTGGTGGGGACACAGGATACAGCCAAATGCTGTCAGTCTCCATTGGGGGTGCTATGCTTAGTCCTACTCCTAGACACCTCTCAGCTCAGTTCCTCGGGCTTGACCTGGAGGTGCCTCGGGCCTTGGCAGAGGAGATTGGCCTCTTTGCTCCTCTATCCCCTGGCCTCATGGCTCCTCCAGCTGTCCAACACCCCCCCAAGTTCTGGTGCGAGGGAGGTAAGGCAGAGAGCCTGGAAGCCTTGGCCTCCAGCTGCTGTGGAGAGGCCTCTTGACCTTATACTCATGGTGTGGTGACCTCGAGGGCTCAGGTCAAGGTCTGGACTGGTAGCTTTGTTGGCCAGGTGATGGGAGGCTTGGAGCATAGTAAACAGCAGGAGCGCTAGATGAGGAGTTGAGAGCCCCAGACATAGGCCAGTGCTGTGGCTGGCTGGCTTCAGAGGCCACCAGCAACCTGGGGAAGTCTTCATGCCCTGGGCCAGGTAGAAGCAATGGAGGTTTCACTGGGGCAGTTGGCTTGGAGAGCCACATTGGTGGGACATGTCACAGGGCCCGGAGATGGTCTCTTGTAGGCCCCCACTTAGTCCTCCCTCTGCACCCCAGCCCCTGTGCCTTGTGCAGGCCCTCCTTGAGAGCCCTCTTTCCCGCTTCCCACCTACTCCAGAGCGGCAGTCTTCCGAGGCCCAGCCGCCGTCCCTGCCCTCCATAAAGTCTTTGCACATGTATCTCCTGGGGGGCCTGTCCTTTCCATGAACTCCCATCCTGCCTTCAGAGCCTGTGACCACCACATGCTGGCTTGTCCCTTTTCCTCAGCCATTCATAGGCTTCATCTGCTGCCATCGTGGACCATGTTCTCTTCCACCCCCCCACCCCCTGCTGACCCCGATAATCCAGCACCAGGCTCACACTATGTTTTTACTCATGGATGGACAGTTTCTCAGGACTTCTAGCACCAGGAAGTTCTACTTAATGTCTAACCACCTTCTCCATTGCTGCTGGCTGAGCCTCAGTGCTGTTGGTAAGACCTCTCCTTGAAGGGCTGTGATGGCTGTGAGCCTGCACCACTGGCAAGATCCACGAGGGCCTACTCCTTCCTTCCTTCCTTCATTTGTTCATTCATTCATTCTTGTATTCATTCTTTCAGTCACAGATGTCATTAAGCACCTACCGTGTGCTGGCGGACATCCAGGAACAGAACTGACAGTCTCTGCTGTGCTCAGAGCTCACAGTCTTGTGGGGAGATGGCACTAGAAAAGTAAAAACTGAATCAATGAATAAAAATGTACGACATGTTTTCACTAGGAGTGGCCACCAGGGTGGCCAGGTAGAGTGGTGGGAGGTGAGGATGAGAGGCTGGCTGCAAGGGGTGGTCAGGACGGGGTGTTAGAGCCATGCATGGCAGTGGGAGCAGTGTCCCAGGTGTCCCCACTGTGGGATAGAAGGGGCATCACTGCCTGGAGGAGAGCAAGTGCCAGGCAGAGGAAGGAGAGGTGGGCTTGGAGGTGAGGGAGAGAGATGGGGGTGTGAAATGAGGTAGGGGGAAGGGTGAGGTTGGGAGATGAGAGGGGAGAGGGGAAAAAGGAGCAGAGGGGAAGGAGGTGAGGCAGAGGGGAGGGAGGTGAGGCTGGGAGATGAGAGGGGAGAGGGGAAAGATGAGCAGAGGGGAAGGAGGTGAGGCAGAGGGGAAGGAGGTGAGGCTGGGAGATGAGAGGGGAGAGGGGAAAGA
>PVKV010034855.1:0-17245 GCA_004027835.1 Alouatta palliata | reverse complement strand
GGGTGTTTTCCTCCTTTTTGCGCTGGTTTCTTCCCATCTTTGTGGATTTATCTATATGTGGTCTTTGTGGTTGGTGATTTTCAGATGGGGTCTCTCACTGGACGTCCAGTTTGTTGATGATGAAGTTATTTCTTTCTGTTTCTTAGTTTTCCTTCTAACAGTCTGGCCCCTCTGCTGTAGGACTGCTGAGGTCCACTCCAGGCCCTGCTTGCCTGGGGATCACCTGCAGCGGCCTCCACGCTTTCACTGGGAGCTGCAATCCTCAGCTGCTCCTAATCGGCCATCTTGGATCTCTCTCCCCAGTTCTATGACTCTTCTAAATTTTCCTTCATTTAACTGATTCTCTGCTCCCCAAAAACACCTCACAATCTGTGTTTTAAATGTTCATTTACCAACAAATTTGCAGTTCCTTTGAGTTTACGTCTAGAATTCATGCCAACACCATATCTATGACAAATTGTATATTTGCATCTGTTTGATATGCTCCTACTAATTTCTTACTGAAGTCCAGGTTTCCACAACACACTTCTGTTTAGTATTGTGCCATGGTTGCTGTTGTTCATGGTTGTCTGGAAAACTCTTGTCTCCAAATTACAGTGGCTTTCTTTTTCTTGCCCTGAAGCAGCAGATGATGGGAGAAATATGTGTTTGTTTCTGCTCTTCAGATTCAGAGCTGCTTCAGGCATAAAATTCTTAGCCCTCTAGTTTAATTCAAATGCAATGAGTCACAAAGTAAATGCGAACCTCGGGCTGTGTATCATGGAGATTGGACAAGTTAAATTAATTTTTAGAGCCAGATTGTGTTAGTTAAACCTAGGACCCTAACTCGCGCTGACAAAAAACGTCAAATCAGCCTGCCGAGGTGCCTGAGACTTGCTGCCCAGATAATAGCTGACAATTTCAACTTGGTAGTTTTATGGATTGGTTTGTATCTATAAAGCAGGCAGCTTTTAAAAGCCCTGAATTAAGGTTGCTTTCTGTGGACACCTACGGCGTGACTATTTATAAAAGTACCCAGTGATTTTTCCCCTCCTAAAAGTGCTATTGGCAGAATAAGGCTTGGTATTTAATCCATAACCCGCTATGCACCGCCCCCTACAGTGGCAAAGAACACGCAGGGCTAGAAGAATGAGATCAAGGAAGCATTAAAAATGTCAGGCCACGAGACCATGTTTAAATTATTAGGTGAGATGCTGTCTTGCATTTAACAATGGCCCCACGCACCTTGAGGCCCAACTTCCTCTCTCCATGGATGTTTTGACGGGTTATTGCAATCTCTTCTGAAATTGAATTTCAGTTTGTTTCAATAGCATTTCCCAGTAAATAGGAGTGACTCTGGTATCTCGTTTGTGAATCTTGATGTAATAATCAGAGGTAACTGAAGCGTGCACAAGCCACAGAGACTTATGACATGTTTTTAAACAAGGATTGACTGATATGAAACTAATTGAACAAAAGCTGGAAACTGGATTCCTCCAAGAAACTTTGCACAGAATGCAGGGTCTGTCATAACGGCACTGAGTTTGACTTTAAAAGTGGCATGTTCAAGTTTCTTTATTTTCCTGAAGGAGTTTAGGAGTGAGTTACTGACAGGCAAGGCTGTGACCCAAGGACCAGAGTTAATCATCTGACGACTGAAATTCATGCTTTGTCCATCCTGTGGTTTGGATTAACCAGGGTCAGTCATCCCCTCGTGCCTTGGTGGCCCCTATGAATGAAAAAAAAAAAAAACCTCTTGGTAACAAAGGCACACAAAATGAGCTCCAAATGACAGCATTTTGCAGATTTGGAAACTTTTTCTTTTGTAAATTAACCTTCTGTAGACAGACATGATTATAATCTTTTATATTTATGCTCAAGCATACACAAATATATGCATACATAGACGTATCCTATATAGGCATTCTATACATCCTCAGGTTGCAGAGTGGCTGCTGGACTTATATTCCATTTCAATGGAAGTTAGATACTAAATGGGAGAAATAAAAGAACAAAACCTGTAATTTACATATCTAAGCTATACAAGAGACCAAGATTATTAAAGCAGGGCACACAATGCTCCTTAGCCCCTGGATTTAAAGTAGGGGGAGAAAAGCATTTATAGATAAAAATTTGAAATTCAAATGAGGGAACAAGCAGTCCATCTAAAATGCTGGCCTCCACAGATGCTGACCTTCCGTACAAAAGGTGGCGGATTTTTATTTTCAGGCACTAAAGAAAAGAGAATGAATGGTGTGTCCTGCACTCAGATTAGTGATAACGATAAAACATAGCAAACCTTTTGATGCTTGGCGCCTAATTGAAGGAAGCAGAGGAGAGTGGCAAAGTAAGGAGTGAACATAACCAGGAGAATAATTAACAGCTTCATTAGGCGAAACTTACCATTCGTCTGTGTCTCTAACACACGCTAATGTCAGTTGGATTGAAACTTGATGTGGAGCAAATTTCTTTAAAAGATAATGAATCGCTATTCTTCAAGGAACAATTTGAAATGCGTAAATGTCACCCTTATTTATAACACCACCAGGGAATGGCAAGAAAGTTGAGATCTAAACATTTTATTTCTCTAAACAGGAATCGTGACGACGTGGACCTCGTTAGAGCTATCACTCCACCTGTGGAAACTGAAACAGATAGGATTGATACAAGCACCCAGGGATTTATAGACGTAATACTCATTATCACTAATAGGTGTTAGGTAACGAAATCCCAGAACGTCTTGGTGAGACTAAGCCCCCTAAGTATTTGGCACGCCCTTCTGAAGAGATGTTGTTGTCATTATGGCGATTTTAATAAGGTTTAATGTAACTGGAACAAAAGCAGTGTACCCGCCATGCTTTGAGTTTTCCCAGAAGTGATTTATGTGATTTGTAGAAAAAAAAAAATTCTGAAAGTACAAGATGTCCTCTTTCAGAGCTAGTTCTTAAATGATTTAGAAGATTCTGTTTAAATGTTGTTAAAAGTATGAATGTAAAATAGTTTGACTACCTGGGCTACACAGTGGTTGTTCTAGTTTCTCTTGTAGGTTCATTTTCTCCGCAAGTATGAACTTAATCCCAGGGAAACAGTACTGTTTTTGATTCTCAGAAAAATTTAAGGTAAATAGGAAGATATTTCTTACCTAAAAGTGCAAATCGTATCAGGGAAGTACATAAGGCACACAAGACCCCATAAAAATAGCTGTAGTGCAACATTTGGCAAATCTGACTACTTGGCTTGTAGTCCCTAACTAAGGGTTGTATACATTCAAGTAGAGGAACATTTAGAGGTGACTGAGTATAAGAAAAGCTTCACGGAATAAATGAACCTTGGGTGGGCTTTGAAAGAGTGGGATTTGAATCAGCAGCAATAAGAAAAAAGAAACTTCTAGGAAAGGGATGCCAGAAAAATTCTCTACAGTTATCTTTAGATGAGAGACACCAGGCTCTTGCCTTTGTTCTTCAAAAGAAATAACATGCCAGGCGAGGTGGTACATCTGTTGCCCCAGCTACTCAGGAGGCTGAGGTGGGAGGATCGCTTGAGCCTGGGAGTTCTGGGCTGTGGTGTACTGTGCTGACGAGACGGCCACCCTAAGTTGAGCATAGATAATAGTGACCTCCTGGGAGCAGGGGACCAACAGCTTGCCTAAGGAGGGTTGAACTGGCCCACGTTGGAAATAAAGTGGGTCAAAACTCCCATGCCGATTGGTAGTGGGATTGTGCCTGTGAATAGCCACTGCCCTCCAGCCAGGGCAGCCAGGGCAGCATAGCGAGAGTCCATCTCTAAGAAATGAAAATAGAACTAACACTATCCCATGAATAGTAACTGGGTAGGGACCTGGGGCAGAAACCCACCCACAGGATTAGTCAGGCCACGACTTTTTCTGTTTGAGCTGCAGAATGAAAATTCTGTGGCCAAAACCCGGATCTGCATTTGACCTCCAGATCACCTGTTCTGATTTTCATTTTACCCTGACATTTATCTACTAGGATATATATTTTATTTTTTAAGAACATCATCAAAGTTCACTCTAATCAGATTTAGATACCATTCTTTACCAAGGCTGGGTTAGAGTAAGAAGGAAAGTCACTGTGTTGTTTGCAACCCAGAAAAGCTGGGGCTCACACTGTATTTTGAGACAGCTCTGAAGTTGTGAATGGTCGAAGCATGCTGGAGAGACCACGACAGCCAAGCTGCTATGGAAATGTCCTCCAGTGATCTTCAGCGGACACAGTGTCCGTTTCTCTTACCTTCTCCACAGACCCATGCTATTGATTGATATCCTAGCCACAGGCAGCAAGGTCCAGACCCAAGGATGGGGCGTCAACGCTGTCTATGCCAATGCTTCCACTCCAGACACCTCTATGGGACTCTGGGTGAAGACTGCAGGAGTTAATTCATCAGACTCACTAGTCAGGCTGAAGAATTGCCCGTGAAACCCACGGTCCTAACAAGTTGACTAGCTGTCCCAAAAGTGATGGGGACATAGCTGCACGTGTCCTCTCACGTGTAACAGGACACTACCTATTCATTCTTTCCAAACCTCTAAAATAATGACGAGCATAAAAGCTCTTTCAGCTTTTCACAAAAAAAATGGGCTACGAAATATAAGCTATTACTGCCTTTTTCGCCAAAAGTTATATATGTTGTATGTGCTAAGAATACTTTCCTGTTGAATTGGAAAGCATCATGAGAGTAGACATCAGAGCTTTTGCTAATAGTCTTCTACCATTTGTATGGAAAATTGCCATGGAAGAAATCAATATTATTACTGTTCAAATATTTGCGCAGCCTGTGTTTAACATGCCTGTCACACATTAACGAGAAAGTATTTTTGAAGACATTGGATTTAAAGAAGAAAACTTAGAAAAACATCAAGTTGAAGTTATTATTTTTAATGACTGCCAAATTCAATGTTACTTCTGCTTCAGTAGTATTTGAGCTGTTAACCTGTGTTTTTGAGTGTATATTCATTGGTGAATAATTAAGGAGGAATTCCTTAGTAAGTAACGGATATAAAGGCCATTTGATTTGAAATTTACAAATGCCTATTTTAAGGTTACAAAATTCATGAAGGTTATGTGTGCGTTTAATTAGGGAAAATGGGTATTTTGCCTATGTCAGGGAAGGAGGATCATTACAATCTAAGTCATTAAGAAAAGTCCCTTGAATCAATGACATTTTCACAGTGCAGCAATAATCTTACATGCAAAAATGTTACATGGACTATAAGATTTGGCATGAAATTGCCTAGTTGCATGGGGGGGGGGGAAGAGAAAATTCAGCATAGCAATTAAACAGTTATAAAAATAGGCATGTTCTCTGTCCAGAATTTGACGTTCTTGGCTGGCATGCCCAGTTTGTAAAAGACAAGTCAGCAGAATAAGTTCGTTCTGTGGCATCAGAACACCAGCCCTCAAAATAGATGTGAAATGCTTGTGTTGGAATGGTCACTCGGGCATTTCTTTGGCTCTCTGGTGTTTGGGGCCATCTGTGGGAGACCTGGATCCACCCTTCCTTCTGCCCTGCATCTCTCTCCACTTCCTGGATCCTTGCTCCAAAGAATGATGGGAATATCTTCATTCTCATCACAAGACTCTACCTCTAGATTGCGTGGTCCCAGATTAGCAAGAAGGGCAGAGGCTGGAGGATGTAGGAATGGTGGGAAAGGGAAGGCGTTCAACGGATAAGAACACAGAGCGGAAGTCTAGCCATCCATCCTTCCCTTTGTGACACAGGCTTACATTGCAGAGCCTGTGAAATACATACACACTTTTCAAAGTTCTTGCCATCCCTGTCTTGCTAAAATAATAACCTCTCACCAAACTTCATGCAATTAGAGAAGCTGTTTCTTTGCTTATCTGTGTTTGGGCCTGTTTCTTAGGTGTCAGTCTAATAAATGAGTTCTTTAAATTTTTGTCTTCTCATAATACCATAAAATTAGAAACTCATCATGGGGAAGTGAAATCGCTGGGCAGATAACCGCAGGGCTGTCGTGTGGAAGAGGAATTAAATGCAGTCTTAGGATCAGTGGGTGGGAGTGGCATTAAATACTGCAGAAACAATTGTTGAGGGAACAGATCGAAGACAAAGTAAGGAAGACCTGGAATAATCACCCGGGGGGTCAAAGATGGGATGAGCTTCCTGTCTAGACTAGAAATTGTCCCTTCCTGTACGCTTTTTTTTTTCTTCGTTTTGAGATGTAGTCTCACTCTTTCACGCAGCTGGAATGCAGTGGCTCGATCTTGGCTCACTGCAACCTCTGCCTCCAGGGTTCAAGTGATTCTCCTGCCTCAGCCTCCCAAGTAACTGGGATTTCAGGCATGCGCCACCACGCCTGGATAATTTTGTATTTTTAGTAGAGAGGGGGTTTTGCCATGTTGGCCAGTCTGGTTTCAAACTCCTGACCTCAGGTGATCCACCCACCTCAGCTCCGAAAGTGCTGGGATTACAGCACTTCACCCAGCCCCCTTCCTGTAGGTTTTTGAGCAACGCTGAGAAATCCTTGTAACTGTTATTGCGGAGTTTAAAATGAGGAAACTGAGACCAGCCTAGGAAAATTAAATGCCAATTTATTAAGCTCCCGGGTGACGTTCTGTGGTCCGGGGAAGGGGGGCCAGAGAAGTCGCGCTGGCTTCTCAGGACGAGGGGTTTTTATAGGTTTGGGAGAGCATGGAGTGGCCGGGTGTTCTAATTGGCTGCAGGGGAATGGGATGGAGACAGGGTGGGCTGCTATTGGTGGGTAGGTTGTGGGGCGGGTTTTTCTGGTGCAAGAGCCCGTCAGGGTTGCATCAGCTGGGGATGTCCAGAGGGCTGTGTGCAGAGCTAGGTGCCGTGTGCAGAGCTAGGTGCCAAATGCAAAGGCAGGTGCCGAGTACAGATTCTGATGCCGAGTGCAGAAGTGAGCGTTGGGGAAGCCACGTGGCGGAGCTAGGTGCCAGTGCAGAGGTTAGTGTTGAGTGCAGAGCTAGGTGCCGAGTGCAGATTCTGGTGCCGAGTGCAGAAGTGAGCGTTGGGGAAGCCACGTGGCGGAGCTAGGTGCCAGTGCAGAAGTTAGTGTCGAGTGCAGAGCTAGGTGCCGAGTGCAGAAGTGAGCGTTGGGGAAGCCACGTGGCGGAGGTAGGGGCCGAGTGCAGAGGTTAGTGTTGAGTGCAGAGCTAGGTGCCGAGTGCAGATTCTGGTGCCAAGTGCAGAAGTGAGCGTTGGGGAAGCCACGTGGCGGGGCTAGGTGCCAGTGCAGAAGTTAGTGTCGAGTGCAGAGCTAGGTGCCGAGTGCAGAGCTAGGTGCCGAGTGCAGAGTTTAGTGTGAGGTGCAGATCCTGGTGCGGAGTTTCCAGGCGCGGAGAGGGATGGGCGTGTCCGAGCTCCCGGCGAGGCAACCGGCCTTACAATCCTGTGGTAGGAATCTCAAATTAGAAGTGGATTCTAATGATCACAAAAAACCTCTCATCATTGCCTAAAAATGAGATGTCATGATTTGTCTTTCATCAGAATACAGTGGTAAGGTCTGATTCTTCTATTACAACAAGATCTGGAATATTGTTCGACTGCGTTGAGTGTTCTGGGCTCCAGTTTTCCCATCTATAAAATGCAACCTGGGTCTCTTATATCTTCCAACTGTAAAATATTGCTTAGTCCTATTCATGGCGGTCACCTTAGAGTTAAGGTGGTAAAACCAAGACATATTTGATTGCTGCTCTCAGAGAGACAAACTAGAGAAAAACAAGCTAAGTGCATTTGTCAGCCTTGGTTGAGCGATTTTTATCAAGTATAGGCACAGTCTTAGGTATCAGCATTATACTTGTTAGGCGGAAACAGTTGCTAAAACAGTCTTTCAAAGCACTGAGTCAAATTAAATCCTTACCATTGAAGGCAGAATAGCAGAAAGAACTAGACTGCCAAATTTATCTCTGTCTTCTCAAATGTATGTTTTCATCTCTCCCTGAATTTTTTATTGCTTCTGATCTGTGCTTGTGCAAAGTAAGCGACTTTTCAAAATAGCACATAGCAAGCACTTCACGAGGGCACCGATTCCATAGGAATTATGTCTTACAAGGTTCATCTGATCAATGAGATCGGCATATGTTGGATGAAACCAAGTTAATTTAGGGTTTCATAACTGTGGTGCTTCTCAGAGCCTTTAATTTACTGTTATAAATTGTGAGTATTCATGAAAAGAACATTATTTGCAGCATTTCCCAAATTTCAAAAAAAAAAAAAATTCTCTTGAAGTATTTTGTAAGAGGAGTAAGAAAAAGGGAGTAAACACAACAGATTAGAAAGTGATGAAAACAACAATATGACCTAGCCAGTTTGCCATAAAGGAAAAAAAAATTAATGAAGTATCTGAAGTATGGGTTTTTAAAAATATGACAATTTCAGAGACGTGTAATGTTTTTAATAAGTTTCAACTGGAAGGATTCCCAAAAGGCCTGTTTTACTGTACGTTTTAGAATAAGCACTTAGATGTCCCCAAATAGTTCAAGAACTAAAATGCTGAAAAGTAGGCTTGTTCCTGTCTCCTCCTGTGACTTTGTGTACACTGTCTATCCTCCTAATAAATCTGTGTGCATAAAGTGCAGCTGCCTACATTCAAGGTAATCAAAGACATTAAGCTGCTTAAATATAGTAAAAAGCTGAATTATTTCATATATTCTGTTTTTTAGTAAAAAAGAAATCCTCTTTTTTCTGGAATAATAATCAGTCAAAGAAGGTCAAGAACAACATTCTTTCTCTTTGCCTACCTGTCTTGTTGTCACAGCTGAGCCTTAAGTATTATCAGGGGGAACTTTTTATATCTTTCTCTAGGAAAGAGTGCATTTGGGCATGCTTGCTTTATGCCACGTTTTATTTTAGTGAACTTGACCCTGTTCCATTTTTTTCCTGTTAGGCTTGCCAGAAAGTTATCTTGGGATTGAGAAGCACTTTAGACGGTAGGATGGGTGTTATATGTTCCCCTTGTTGAGTTTAATTCATGTTCAACCACAGGGCCCATTTCAGCAAGCTCCACCTTTGTATGGTCATATGGTTAAACTTAGCTGAGAGGGGCTACCGGTAACGTTTATGGCCATTGCCTTCCTTTCTTCTAAACACAATTACTCCTTAAGGTCCATATAAATCATGAGGTTACCTAAGTCATTACAATCCTTTCTTCTCTCCATGAGCTTGTTCCTAATATAGAGGTAGTTAAGGTTTGCCATACACCAATTCATTAGTCTGTAAGGAAGGTCAGTGAAAAGAAAACAAATCATGTAAACTACTGGCTAGCCAATAAACAATGATTCTCTGAATCTTTTATTTTCACATGTTGTCAGATAGAAAAAAGCTCTGGTTGACATCTGAAGTATTATTGTACATCCATAGATTATTTCTCATTATATAAATCATTCACTGCATTACAAATTGATTGGGGCATATAGAGAATATTTGGTAGGATAGTAAGACTAAAAGAAGTGTGGAGGTGATACACCCACCTTCTGACTTAATAGAATTTCAAATAATGAAAAAATGAAAGAGGACAAATACTCTAAGCATGAACATATCAGACTCTAAAGATGATTTGTAGCAAACAGTATGCTGCTTTCAATAAACACTGGAGATTAAAGAAAAGGAAACTCTCTAATACATGATCTGTTTTTTCATGTACATTTCATTCTAGCAACATAAATACATTGGGTACATCTGTAAAAGATGTGTATTTCTTGGTTGTGGTTAGCTTAGTGGTTTGTACTTTAAGGATACCGGAAGGGTTTATTGAACAAAAATAGCACAATTTTGACTTAGGTCAGTGCCTACTGGCTGTCTTAAAGTTCAGCCCAGCCTTTTTTTTACTTCTGGTGCCACAAAAAGGAAGAAGCATCTCACTTGTGTCAGTTGACCCATTTTTCTTGAACTTTTTTTGCTTTCTACTTTTTCGGGAAAGATGACTGGTCATTTTGGTGTAAAGGATTTCCCCACCCCAGAATAAAGAATCTCCCCTACTTGATGCTGAAAATGGTTTTTGGTAGTTACTGGGGTAAAAACAGAAAAACTTTAAAAAATGAGAATTTCGCAACTTTAATTCCTACAGCTTTGATTAGCAAACTACCTAGATCCCTAAAGAATAATTACTAATTAATCAGGAGGATTTAAAAAATCTCTTTAAATTAGCACATTAGGTCCTGTAACATAAAACGGAATTATTGCTTCATTTCTTGTTCCCAAAGAATTACAAAGAAATTTTGAGGATCAAGATTTTGTAATACAGTAAGCCAGACACACTGCCTTTCCAGAACTGGAAATTGCACACGAGTGCCTCCACCATACCAATTAAGGGGGGTTTTTGAGCAAATTCAGCACCGCACGCTAATAGCACTAATCCAGCTGCACTTCATTAAATCGGTTGGGTACATCGATGGAAACACTTAACGGATTTCATGATTTTAAAAAAAAAATACTATGGTATATATAAATCGCTTTATTTAACTCCATTACCGAAAATGGCTTTCATTGATTGAACTTAGGGAGCAATACTAGGGCAAGACTGACTGTCATTCCAAATAGTATTTTTTGGAATATCAGGCTATGGTCATATTCTGAGAGTTAGTTATCTTTTAAGTGATAGAGTCCCCTGGGAGATAACAATAGCTACATTTCCTGGACTACTAAACTGTAGCCTGTTTTGAACCGGTAGTACACAGTGTGGAAAACAAAGCTCTTCTCCCCTGGGTTTTAAATGTATTTGTTTCTTTCCTTCTCTGCATATCCCAACCTCACTTGGAAAGGGACCGATGAAACCCTCCAAGCGTTGTGACATACATGATTTTATTTCTTCCTCCCTGGGATTCTTCAGGCTAATCATCATTTTGTCCATTTTACAGATGAGTCACTGAGACTCACAGAAGTTAGTCAGTGACCTGTCCAGGGTGCAAGTCAGTGGCAGTGTGAGGACAGACTGACTGAGATCACAGTCATCCAGTTTTGGCTTACCTCACTGCCAGATGTCAGGCGGGTGTCACCTCCTTTCCTCACTGTCCCCTGTGACACATTGTGAGATATCAAAGATGGCGACTCTTCTTAAGGGAGGAGACGTCTTTTGAATCAAAGGTGCAGGAGTGGCTCCTGAGCTTGGGAACAGAGAACAGAATCCATTTCTTATGGCCTCAACCTTCTGCCTGCATGACTGTGATAATGAAGAGTCAGTTCACTTAAAAAAAAAATTACTTTGGAGGCCGGGCATGGTGGCTCACACTTGTAATCCCAGCACTTTGGGAGACCAAGATAGGCGGATTGCTTGAGGCCAAGAGTTTGAGACCAGCCTGGCCAACATGGTGAAACCCTGTCTCTACTAAAAATATAAAAATTCAATGGATATGGTGGTGCATGCCTGTAATCTCAGCTACTTGGGAGACTGAGGCAGGAGAATCACTTAAACCCAGGAGGCAGAGGTTGCTGTGAGCCGAGATTGTGCCACTGCACTCCAGCCTGGGCAACAAAGTGAGAGTCCATCTCAAAAAAAAAAAAATTTTTTTTTTTGTTTGGAAGTCTGCAGGGAGAGGAGCAGAGAGAGGAGAATATTCTTTTTTTTTTTTCTTCTTTTTTTTTTTTTTTTTGAGACAAAGTCTCACTTTGTCACCCAGGCTGGAGTTCAGTAGTGCCATCTCAGTTCAGCCTCCCAAGTTCAAGCGATCCTCCTGCCTCAGCCCCCCAAGTAGCTGGTACTTCAGGTGAGCTCCAGCATGCCTGGCTAATTTTTGTATTTTTGTTAGAGACGGGGTTTCACAACATTGCTCTGGCTGGTCTCGAACTCCTCAACCCAAGCAATCTGCCCACCTTGGCGTCCCAAACTACCGGGATTACAGGTGTAAGCCACAGCGCCTGGCAGAGAATATTCTTTATAGGAAAAAAACTTAAAGGTAAAGATACAATGACTTAAAGCAATAAGAAGGAAGTAAATATGTTCAAAATACCTCCTTTATCACTTCTTGACTGCTGGACTTGCTCTATAAACTCTCCTTGAGACAATCCATGAAAGTAAATCTTATTTTTTTTTCCCTGAAGAACAGTGGAAAGTTGGCAAGGAGCAAAGATTTTCTATGAAATAGGGAGGTGAACAAGTTATAAATGATGTTAATATTTTCCAGATGGCACAGTTTTACTTCGGAATTGGGTTTATTGTAATTAAAGGCATGTGAATTTTCTACAAATACTGAACTCTGCAAGTCTGACACTAGAAGATTCCATCACTTCTGGAGCAGAGTTATTTTAAGGGAGGCGTTCTTCCCTTCCGTTTAAAATGCATCCTTGGGTTTTGTAATCTGAGCTAAATCAGAGAAATATTTTCCCATGTGAAGGGTGGTTTTTAAAAAAAAAAAATCTTCCTGGACAATAAATCTTAATTATGAAATGAAACTCCTCAGAAACAAGACATTTAGATTCCAAATATTTTTCCATTAACATTATATATTTTGATCATTATTTAACACCATACGTCTTGCATTCTTTGATACATTTATTTTTTAGTTAAGCTGTTAGCACTTTTCTGAATCTAGACGTGTGCTGGGCAATCTTGGAGCTTCTGGTTTTGCTTCCATCAGGAGAGTGCGGTTCAATCCATTCTCCTGCTTTCCGATTCATTGTGGGCAATACCTGTAGGCTCAGAGCTCCCAAACCAACAGCCACCGTGGAGAGAGGACATTGAAACAGCCTCTGCCATCACTTGCTTCACAGTTGCGCCCTTGGCTTTACCCTGGACCCGACTGCCCTTTGCTCCATCAGGTGAAGGAGCAGCTGATCCATCCTGCCTTCAGTACCCACCGCAGCTTTCAATCTCCACATGTCCTAGCAAAGCCTGGTCTTACTAGTAGGCAGAATACCAAGAGGGTCCCCAAGATCTGCAGCCCCTCATATCCAAACACCTTCTCCCAGTTATTCAATCAAATATGAATGTAGGAGCTGCTGCAAAGGGGTTTTGCAGATTTAATTAAGGTACCAAATTATCAGTTGACCTCAAGAAAGGGAGATTATCCTGAGTGAGATGACTTCATCTGGTGAAGGGAATGAGCTTTTCCAGAAGCCTGTGGAAGCCTGAGACGAATATGATGCTAGGGAGTTTATCAACTGCTAGCTCTGAAGATGGAGAGGATCTGGGAGCACCCCCAGCTGGCAGCCAGCAAGAGGGTGGTGTCTGCAGCCCTGCAGCTGCAAGAACTTGAACTCTGCCACAGTGGTGTGAGCTTCCAGGAGGAGCCCCAGCTGCAGATGAGAATGCAACCCAGCCAACACCTCTACCATGTGATGCCCTGAGCAGAGAATCCAGCAAGCTCATCCCAGACTTCTGACCTGTAGCTCTGTGAGCTAAGAACTCTGTGTTGTTTCAGGTCACTGAGTGGGTGATAATTTGTTACTTTGCAATAGGAAACCAATAGTCCACTATCTGCTAGACATTTATTGCCTAAGTTTTTCTCCTTCCAAGTTGGCCTTGGCTAACCATCACCCGTTACAGCTCTCAATCAGTTATTATTCCTTTGCGTTAATACAATGAAAACCACTTATAATCTCTTTTAATTTTTCTTAAAAAGTTTTTTCTTTGATATGTTATTTTTTCTTCACTTTTGTAACACCTTGTTTTCTGGGACTATAAACTCTTGTACCTGACATGTGATTACCTAACTAATCAATTAATCATCGGTTTTCTTAGTGATAATAAAATTATTGATAGTCATTATTATGACCCCTGAGACATTACAAAAGCTTAAAGGTTACTTTTTTAATGTGTGAGATTAGCTTTGTGAGCTTTACTGTGCTTTGATTATTCGAGAACTGGTCATCTGAGTATATATATATGGAAACTTTTCCTAAACTGAATCAAAGGAAGACGTTAGGCGGACTATATGGAATTGGAATTTCTTGGAGGAGAATATCCTGGAAGCCTCTGGACAAGCTCCCACTCTGTGGGATTTTGAGGAAGACAACAGTATAAGAAAAGACAATGCTTCTGCAAACATATATATATATATTTTCCTGCAAAAGAGGTGAGAACTTGATGTCCCATTTAGTCAGTGAAGTTGGTTGCGGAAGAGAGGGTTTAGCTAAAGTACATCCAGTAGCCGCTGACGGATGTTGAGTTGCCGCTCTGGTCTCCTTAGCACCATGTTCTTCCCAGCTCTGTGGCTTGGGTCCAAGCAGCCTAGGAGATCATCCCTGAAATTTGGAACCTGTGCTTATTTTGGAGCTATGCAGACAGCAAAAACCTTGGATCTTCTCATCTATTCATAGATGGAATCTGAGTCTGGGTGATAAGATTGATGAAGAAATTCTGTGGTGGGGAAATGGAAAGGTTACTAAATAATTACCCTACTACCCAAATGAATGGGATTACTAATAAGTCATAAGTGGTTACCCCAGCAGAAAAGAAATGTCGCCTTACACCCTGACAGTGTTGACAGCTTATGATGTGGTGCAAATATGTATAAACACATCACAGAGCATAGTATAATAAGGCTATGGTTTAGAAGTTAGATTTGTGAGTGTATTGAAAGGACTACAAGAAGTAAGAAAAATGGAGTTATAGGAAGTGTCATAACAAGTAAAAATAAGCCCTGGATCAAAGACATATGTCCCACAATCCTGCTTATAATGCAGAGAGCAAATTGGAAGATAGATACATAGATAAATGAATAAACTAATGAATGGAGTGAATAAATAATTTAAGTATGTGTGAAAAATACATATATAGGAAAAATGTTATTTTTTAAAAAGAAACAATTACTTTATAAACAAAAACAAACTTTAAAGGAAACTATGACAATATAATAAAGCAATATTTATAATTATTCTTTATTTAATATTCTGTGACATTCGATTTTATATTTTGTACAGATTTAGAATGGCTTTCACAGAAATCTGGCATTTGCCATATGCTAGGAGCAGGGAGGACAGCAGCCAGGTCGTGGCCCAGGCTCTCTGGGCCTAGGGATTCTCTGGCAATGCCTTGAGGCTCAGGCCTCGTAGCTGCTCTGAAGCTGGGCATTGCCACCAAGCTGGTGGCAGTGCTGGTGGCAATCAGACCTTCCCTGGGGCTATCCATGGTCAGGCCCACAGTAGTGGTGCTAGGAAGGAAACAAAATTGGAGCTACCATGCAACCCTCTCCAGGAGCCAACCTTGTTTCATCTCAGTCTTGCAGGCTGGTCTTTGTTTCCAGTAGTCATGAAGTCCCGAGCAGAAGGACCAGGACAGCTCTGGCAGGAAGCCCACTCAGTGGGACTCACCAGACGCCAATACTCTTGTCTGTGTCTCTCTCTGTCACATACACTCACACATGCACCAATTATATCATAAGCATTTTTCACTGATTATATTTACCTGTTATATGAAAACTTTTGTTGAGCATTTTTTTTTTTTTAGAGATAGGGTCTTGCTCTGTTGCCCAGGCTGGAGTGCAGTGGCACTATCACGGCTCACTGCAGCCTCAAATTCCTGGGCTTAAGTGATCCTCCCACCTTAGCATCCCCAACAGCTGGGACTACAGCCACAAGCCACCATACCCTGTTAATTTTTTAAGAAATGTTTAGTAGAGAAGGGTTAGGCCCAAGCTGGTCTCGAATTACGGAACCTCTGTCTTTGATCCAGAGCTTATTTTGTCTTATTTCTTGTAGTTCTTTCAGTAAAACTTTGTCCACATCAAGATGCTCTAAGCACACAGAAAAATCTATGAGGTATTAGTTGATGAGGCAATTGTCTAGCAAAAATAACCAGTTAAAAAAAAAAATAAGTCACCAATAGTTAATGGCTAATTCTAAAATAAGGCCACATCTATCCCCCCCTAAAAAATATGAAAGGGAGTAACAAGTGCAGATATCGGAATAAGCTTGCCCCAAAGTAGGCAATATTAAAAGCATACAAAGTATGTCATTCCTGGGTCTCTCATGCAGTGCTCCCCACAGCTCAGGGCTCTTTCTAGGCTATCACCTGCTACCTGTCTTTCTGGGATCATTACAAAGACTAAATTAGATAATACATGTGAGAGCATGCTGACATGGCAATTCCTGCGCAATGTAAGGTATTCTCGCCAGCCTTTCAGAAAACAGATCAAATCCAATTCATTTTAACTTTCTGGTCCTAATAATAAATATCGCACAGAGCATCTCATTGACCCAATGGTTAAAAAAAAGCGCCAATCTTTCATTCACTTCCAAGATAGTGTTTTTCTTGGCTAAAAAAAGGAAAATAAGGCAAATGGGTATTGATTTGTTTATTTATACATAGGTGGTGCTTTTCAAAATAACTTTTACCTGATTATAAAAGGCTATTTGTCCATTGTAAAAATTCTGAAAAATACAGAAATGGGTAAGGAACATAATCTCACTACCCAGAGATTACCACCTAATGGCTTGGCTGGTTAGTTCATTCTGGCATTTTTTTCTGCATATGAATAAGAATTGAGAATATACTATATATAGGGTTTTATGTTCTGATTTTTCATTTATAATATCGTAAGCATTTTTCTTGTTATTTAAGAAATTTTGTTGAGCATGCTTTTGTTTTGTTTTGTTTTTTAATTTTAGAGACAGGATCTTGCCCAGGCTGGAGTTCAGTGACACAATCACAGCTCACTGCAGCCTCATTTTCCCGGGCTCAGTGATCCTCCCACCTCAGCCTTCCAAGTAGGTGGGACTACAGGCACTAGCCACCATACCCTGCTAATTAAAAAAAAAAAAAAAAAAAAAAATTGTAGAGACGTGCTTGCGGATTCTTGATTTGTTGCCCAGGCTGGGCTCAAGTGATCCTTTCTCCTTGGCCTCTCAAAGCACTGGGATTACAGGTGTGAGCCACCATGCCGGGCCTGAACATGTTTTTTAGTGGCTGAATAATATTCCATGGTATGCATGTACGTAAGTATTTGACATTATTCTGGGTTGTTTCCTTAGAACAGATTTCTAAAAATTGCTTTTATTAAATTAGAGGCTATGACAATTTTAAGACTTTTCATACATCATGATGAGAACATTGCAAGCAAGCCAGAACCATTAGGGGATGACTCATGTAAAACCACTCTGAAACACAGATGCAGACGAATTGGCTCCTCCTAGCTCCACCATTGTACATTTTTATTTCCAAATCCTCTTTCTTTTTTTTTTTTTTATATACTTTTTATTGCATTTTAGGTTTGGGGGTACATGTGAAGAACATGCAAGATTGTTACATAGGTACACACATGGCAGTGTGATTTGCTGCCTTCCTCCCCATCACCTATATCTGGTATTTCTCCCCATACTATCCCTCCCC
>PVKV010034854.1:0-17252 GCA_004027835.1 Alouatta palliata | reverse complement strand
TTGATTACTGTAGCTTTGTAGTATAGTTTGAAGTCCGGTAGTGTGATGCCTCCAGCTTTGTTCTTTTTGCTTAGAATTGACTTGGCTATGTGGGCTCTCTTTTGGTTCCATATGAAGTTTAAGGTGGTTTTTTCCAGTTCTGCGAAGAAGGTCATTGGTAGCTTGATAGGGATAGCATTGAATCTGTAAATTACTTTGGACAGTATGGCCATTTTCATGATATTGATTCTTCCTAGCCATGAACATGGAATGTTTCTCCACCTGTTTGTGTCCTCTCTTATTTCATTGAGCAGTGGTTTGTAGTTCTCCTTGAAGAGGTCATTTATCTTCCTTGTTAGTTGTATTCCTAGGTATTTTATTCTCTTTGTAGCAATTGTGAATGGCAGTTGGTTCTTGATTTGGCTCTCTTTAAGTCTATTATTGGTGTATAGGAATGCTTGTGATTTTTGCACAATGATTTTGTATCTGAGACTTTGCTGAAGTTGCTTATCAGTTTCAGGAGATTTTGGGCTGAGACGATGTGGTCTTCTAGATATATAATCATGTTGTCTGCAAATAGAGACAATTTGACTTCCTCCTTTCCTATTTGAATACTCTTTATTTCTTTTTCTTGCCTGATTGCTCTGGCTAGAATTTCCAGTACTATATTGAATAGGAGTGGTGAGAGAGGGCATCCTTGTCTAGTGCCAGATTTCAAAGGGAATGCTTCTAGTTTTTGCCCATTCAGTATGATATTGGCTGTTGGTTTGTCGTAAATAGCTTTTATCATTTTGAGATATTTTCCATCAACACCAAGTTTATTGAGGGTTTTTAGCATAATAGGCTGTTGGAATTTGTCAGAGGCCTTCTCTGCATCAATTGAGATTATCATGTGGTTTTTGTCTTTGGTTCTGTTTATGTGGTGGAATATGTTTATAGATTTGCGTATGTTGAACCAGCCTTGCATCCCCGGGATGAAGCCTACTTGATCATGGTGGATAAGCTTTTTGACGTGCTGTTGCAATCGGTTTGCCAGTATTTTATTGAAGATTTTTGCATCTATGTTCATCATGGATATTGGCCTGAAGTTTTCTTTCCTTGCTGAGTCTCTGCCGGGTTTTGGTATCAGGATGATGTTGGTTTCATAAAATGATTTGGAAAGGATTCCCTCTTTCTGGATTTTTTGGAATAATTTCAGAAGGAATGGTACCAGCTCCTCTTTGTATGTCTGGTAAAATTCAGCTGTGAACCCATCTGGACCTGGGCTTTTTTTGGGTGGTAGGCTCTTAATTGCTTATCTTACTTTTTCATTTTATTTCATTCTGTTGATCTTCAATGTCTGATATCCTTTCTTCTGCTTGGTCAATTAAGCTATTGAAACTCGTGTATGCTTTGCAAAGTTCTCGTAATGTGTTTTCAGCTCCATCAGGTCATTTGTATTCTTCTCTAAGCTGTTTATTCTCATTAGCATTTCATCAAACCTTTTTTCAAGGTTCTTAGTTTCTTTGCATTGGGTTAGAACATGTTCTTTTAGCTCAGAGAAGTTTGTTATTACCCATCTTCTCAAGCCTGTTTTTGTCAATTCATCAGACTTATTCTCCATCCAGCTTTATTCTCTTGCTGGTGAGGAGTTGTGATCCCTTGGAGGAGGAGAGGTGTTTTGGTTTTGGGTGTTTTTATCTGTTTTGCACTGGTTTCTTCCCATCTTTGTGGATTTATCAACCTGTGGTCTTTGTAGTTGGTGACTTTCAGTTGGAGTCTCTGAGTGGATGTCCTTTTAGTTGATGATAAAGTTCTTTCTTTTTGTTTTTTAGTTTTCCTTCCAACAGTCAGGCCCCTCTGCTGTAGGACTGCTGGAGGTCCACTCCAGACCCTGCTTGCCTGGGGATCACCTGTGACTGCTGCAAATCAATAAATGTTTCTGCCAGTTTCTTCTTCTGTTATCTTCATCCCAGAAGGATACCCAGTAGATATCAGCCTGATCTCTCCTTTGCAAGGTGTCTCTTTGGATATACAGGGGATGGGGAGCTGCTTGAGGAGACAGTCTGTCCCTTATAGGAACTCAAGTTCTGAGCTGTGAGCTCTGTTTTTCCGTTCAGAGCTGCTGGGCAGGTACATTTAAGTCTGCTGCAGTGGAACTCATAACTGCATTTTTAACCAGGTGCTCTGTCCTGGGAAGGTGGGGCTTTATTTGTAAGTTCCTGACATGCTGCTGCCTTTTTTCAGAAACGCCCTGCCCAGCTAGGAGGTAGCCTAGTCACAGTCTGCCAGCAGAGGTGCTGCTGAGCTGCTGTGGGCTCTCTCTAGCTGCTGTGTGAACTTACTTGCGGTTTTGTTTACAGAGGTATAGCTGGAACTGCCTCAGTAATGACGGCCTGCCTCAGTAATGTTAGATTGCCTCGGTAATGACAGACTGTCCCGGTAATGGCAAACTGCCTTGGTAGTGGTGGACTACCTTGGTAATGGCAGACACTCTTCTCCCCACAGCGCTGGACTGTCCCAGGTCCAGCTGTGTTTGCTGTGAGATTCTTAATCCAGAGCGTTTCAGATTGTTGGTCTTTGTGGGGGTTGGACTCGCTGAGCCAGATTACCTGGCTGCCTATTTCAGCCCCCTTTTTTTCAGTCAAATGGGTAGTTCTGTCTCCCAGACGCTGCAGGCACCAGTTGAAATGGCTGCCCAGATTTGTGTGAGTTTTTGTGTGGAGACCCACTGTGCCAGCTGAAACAGCCATGCTGGAAGCATATGGTGCTTTTCAGCCTGGGAATCTCTGGTCAGTGGGCAGTTAATAACTCATTTGGAAATGTGGTGATCACTCACCCTCTGCGTTGTTCAGGCTGGGGATTGCACTCCAGAGCTGTTCCTATTTGGCCATCTTGGATCCCCTCACAGGCATATTTTTAATAATACATTTTATTTTCTTTTGGGCAGATTTCCAGTAATGAGGTTGCTAGACTGAACAATAGTTCTATTCTTAGTTCTTGAAAAATCTCCATACTCTTTTCCATAGTGGTTTTACTAACTTAGATTCCCATCAACAGTGTATAAGAGTTTCCTTTTTTCCACATCATGACAACCTGTAAATTTCTTATATGGCTTTTCTAAATATTTATCAAAGAACTAAAAGCATATATTCAATAAAGACTTGAATAAGAATGTTAAATAGTAGCTTAATTTACAATACCCCAAATTTGGAAACAACCAACAGGAGAAGGAATAAACATCATGGAATACCGCTCAGCTATGAGGAATGAGCTACTGATGCATGTAGAAACACTGATTAATCTCACAGGTATAATGTTGAGTCCAACCAAAAGAGTTATATAGTATGATTCTATTTATATAAAATGGAAGAAAATACAAATATTACATATGCTACTTAAAATCAAAATACAGTTTGCCTTGGGGAGCACACATTGCTATAAACTAGAAAGAGTCAGGAGGGAATTTTCTGGGATGCTGAAAATGTTCTTAACTTTGACTGTGGTGGCAATAACCACAATATATATTCCTCAAGTCTCCTGAAACTGTGCAAGAAAGATCTGAACATTTCATTCCATATCAACTATGTTTCTCTATGAAATAAATGCCATTAAAGTAATTGAGAACTGAAGACCCAAAAGGCATTAAAAAAATAGACAAAAACCATAAATGACCACAGTTGATCCTAAAATAAATAATTTGCTCCACCTCAGTTACAGTAAGGTAAATATAAATTAAAATTACCTATAATATGTGTTTTTCACCTTTTAGGTAGTCAAGTTTCAAAAGACTGACTACACATTTTGCTGAAAAGACTGGAAAAGTAAAAGAAAAACTTTCATATGTTGCTGGTAAGAGTGAACAATGGTGCAATCCTTAAGGAGGAAATTTAAAAAAAAATTATGAAACTACATTTGCTTTTAGTCATTGGTCTAGCTATTTGCCTTCTAGGACAATAACAACAGCAAAAATACATGCAGAAATTTATTCGTAGGACCAATTTTACTATAAATATACTGAAAATCATCTAGCAGGATACACAAGTTATTGACTAGAAAAATAGTACAATGCTCAATTAGAATACTATGCAGCTATGAAGAATTAAGAAAAATCTTTGTGAACTGACATAAAATGATTTCAGACTGCAATATTAAGTTAAAAAGTAAGATAAGACTCAGCTTATATGATATGCTACATTTTGTTAAAAATGAAAATGAAACTATATTTTAAGTAAAATTTTATACACAAACAATAAGCTTTGGAAACTAACAAAAATACTTACAAGAGGCAATTTGAAAGTGTTAAAGAAGTGGATAAAGTTTTTTTGAACGTATTTTATCCCTTGATTTTGAATTTTGAAACATTTTATTATCTTATACATCAAAATATTAAGTTAAATTTGTTTATTACAGAAAGAAGTAAACATTAACATTCTTGTGAACAACTGCTCATATTCTAGTGAAAAGAAATACAAATGTGGAATAAGAAAAGGAGAGAGTGATATTGAATTATGATTTGATTTGGAATTAAAGGAAATGAAGTCATTATATAAAAACATGAAAACAGACTCCTTATCAGCAGTGAGCAAAATTTGAGACAACTCTAGGTACTATTACCTACTAAAAATAATAGTGTTTGTAGTAGAAATGACTGGTTTCAGGTTTGTGCCTGAGGAATTTGAAAGTAAACTGGAATCTTTTGTTGTCTAAGAAAGTGAGAAAATGCTCCCCTACTAGAGGGGATCTGTCAAAAAGACATTGGAGTCAGATTAAACAGCTCCACTGGACAAATATGATTATCAAAATGAATAACAACAAAAGTGAAATCTTAATCTAATATAGATTTCAAAATAAAAATATACGAAAGTCCATACTTTTGCTAAGTTAAAATAACAATTAAAAAGTGAGGTAAGAAAAAAGGAAAAGTTTTCCTTAAGCTTCTGCACAGCAAAAGAAACAACTATTAGAGTGAATAGGTAACCAACAGAATGGGAAAAAAATTTTTACAATCTACCCTTCTGACAAAGGGCTAATATCCAGAATCTACAAAGAACTAAAACAGATTTACAAGAAAAAAACAAACAAGTCCATTCAAAAGTGGGTGAAGGATATGAACAGACACTTTACAAAAGAAGGCATATATGAGGCCAACAAATATGAAAAAATGCTCATCATCACTGGTCATTAGAGAAAGGCAAATCAAAACCACATTCAGATACCATCTCATGCCAGTTAGAATGGCAATCATTAAAAAATCTGGAGAAAATAGATGCTTGAGAGGATGTGGAGAAATGGGAACACTTTTACACTCTTGGTGGGAGTGTAAATTAGTTCAACCATTGTGGAAGACAGTGTGGCAATTCCTGAAGGATCTAGAAATAGAAATGCCATTTGACCCAGCAATCCCATTACTTGGTATATATCCAAAGGATTATAATTGTTCTATTATAAGGAGACATGCACACGAATGTTCATTGCAGCACTGTTTACAATAGCAAAGACTTGGAGCCAACCCAAATGTCCATCGATGATAGAATGGACAGGGAAAATGTGGCACATATACACCATGGAATACCATGCAGCCATAAAAAATGATGAGTTCGTGTCCTTTGTAGGGACATGGATGAACCTGGAAACCATCATTCTCAGCAAACTGACACAAGAACAGAAAATCAAACACTGCATGTTCTCACTCATAGGTGGGTGTTGAACAATGAGAACACATGGACACAGGGAGGGGAGCATCACACACTGAGGTCTGTGGAGGGGAACTAGGGGTAGGAAGAGTGGGGTGGGGAGTTGGGGAGGGATAACAAGGGGAGAAATGCCAGATATAGGTGATGGGGAGGAAGGCAGCAAACCATATTGCCATGTCTGAAACTATGCAACAATCTTGCATATTCCTCACATATACCCCAAAACCTAAAATGCAAAATATATATATATATATATATATATATATATAAAGAATGCTACTCAGTAAGCTGTGGAATTCAACTTAAATTTCCCTAAATTCAGGGCCTATCTTATAGAAGACATCCATGGACTTCACACAAATGAATTTAAAACTAAGTATTATGGAATTTTCTTATTTGAAATTTCCTATCTGTTGATGAGCATTCATAATGAGCTATTGTTTAAATTATTTTTGAAGCACAGTGGCATAGTCTAACTTAGAAATTGGTAGAACTGCAAGTCACAAAATCTTTTACAAATTATAATTAGGATAACATGTACCCCATGCCTCCTTTAAATACATGTACATATATATAGTCTTCCTACTATCATAGCAATAAAATCCTAACCTCTCACCAGGTCCTGTGAGATCCTGCCTAACTGGCTCTTCCCACTTCTTTTTTTACTTTGCTCTGTTCACCTCAGCCCTTTGTCATATCAAAATATATATCACGTGCTTTCCTTCATCAAAATCAACTTGCCTTTTGACACCACCTGTGATGATTTCCCTCTAGTTCTTCTCATGATCATTTTTATTCCCATTAGTTTTAGTTCACAAATTATATTTTCCGGGCCACCTCATGGTCTCAATTCCTTTATTCTCTCTCATTAAACCGTTATTCTTTAAAACATATTTTAAAAATCTGTCAATATTTACTTTTGTTTCATTCTTTTGTTTAGTGTTTCTTTCTTTCACTAGACTGTGAACTCTATTGTACTTACAGAATGTTCTGGTCACTATTATTCCCCCAAGGGTCTTAATATGGTATATAGCACATACTGAAAGTATCAAATACAGAAGTTTATGATATAATAGGCTGGGTGCCATGGCTCATGCCTGTAATCTCAGCACTGTGGGAGCCTGAGGAAGGCAGATCACTTGAGGTCAGAAGATCGAGACCAGCCTGATCAACATGATGAAATCCTGTCTCTACTAAAAAATACAAAAATTAGTGGGTGCGGTGGCAGTCGCCTGTAATTTCAGCTACTGTGGAGGCTGAGGCAGGAGAATCACTTGAACCCGGGAGGCAGAAGTTGTAGTGAGCCGAGATTGCACCACTGCACTCCAGCCTGGACAACAGAGTGATTTCATCTCAAAACAAAAATAAAAGATACAATAATGAGTCAGTTAGTTACTATTACTAAGGGCTCATAATTCAGTATAAATAATTGCTTTATTCTTTAAAGAAATTGTATCTAATAAACAAAGTTTTATTTAATTACCTGTATATTAAGTTTAGGAATTTGGTTAGTGCTACAGTAATTACAAGGATTAATGTGCAGCTGAGAGTTACATCTTGAATATATATTGCAGGTCTGGAAGAATATGGTGAGCTACCAAGATTTGGTTAGTGTAAAGAATGTAGAAACATCATATAGGAAGAGATGGGATAGTGAAACTGGCATTAAATAAGAAACCAACTACATGTGCCTAGTAAAATAATGCCTTAGTGGTCAGAAGAAAGGAATTCTAAAAAAAAAAAAAAAAAAATCTCCTCCAATTGTCTGCTTCCTTTCTTAAGAAGGAATAAAGCTTGTTGTTTCTCAATGAAACTTGCCCTTAGCTAAATCCTATGAACTCATGTCTGAATTCTGGGAAGAGAAAGACAGGTGCAATAAGTTAAAAATGATACAACTGTTTTCAGACAAATTTCTGAGAGGTTGGGATCAGAATGTAGCATTACCTTGGGAATAATACAGAAAAGAATGGCATCAAGATTAAGTTATTAATAGACATATTCTCCTTGCTCCAGCCCAGGGCTGGCTAAGATAGAGAAGGGACTGGCAGGTGGATGAACCAGAACCAAGTGTCTATCTGGATAACAATTATCCCGATCTTCAGAGGAAGATGAGAACAACAAGCTGTCCTCTTACAGCACTCCTTAGATAATCCCCTGAGATCTAAAAGGTGAGAAGGAAGACTTCCAGAGGAACTAGTATTTGTAATTGTGGATGGAAAAAGAGAAATTTCGTTTATCACCATACCAGTCAATTTTTAATTCCAGGTCATTATGAACCAAGGGTGCACACAGCTTCTTGTTTCAAGGAATTCATAGACTAATTCATATAGTAGTATATTGTATAACATTCTGAGGCAAAATTGTATATGTTTTTGAAGAGCGCTCAAACATTCATACAATAGACATTAGCCTTACAACATTCTTTGAGTATTTATAGAAACTAAATTTAAAAAGATATTATGTCAAACAAGGCATAACCAGAAAAGTTAAAGGATAAACCATCACCATCAAGGGAGAAGAGATGTACTTTGGAAAAGAAAAAATTTGAAAAGGACTCAAATAAAAGACGTTATATAATGTTATCATTTATACCAACAAACAAAAAACAAAATAGACCATTGGCTTCTTAAAGTCCTTGTAGTTGCCAGAACTTTTACTAGAAAGTAAAAAGAAACATTTTCTTAAATATACACTTACCAATAAAGATCAGCAAAGAACACTTAGAAACATCCTGATTTTTAGTATGTAAAGAGGTAAAAGAAAATAGCACAATGCTGAAAACATGCATTATTTTAAAAATGTGTTATGGTTTTGCTAACATCTATTTTATTATTTTGACTTCCACCTGATTGGTAAATTTTCTATCCAACAAAATTCTAAAGTTGCCTCCATGGTTTGTGCTTTAAAAGCTTTCAAAATGCAAGGGAAATTTAAAGTATATTATAAATCATCAACATATTCATTAATATTTATTTTTATGATTATTAAGGTAATAGAATTTCACTTATAAACTTAACAAGACAAAAAAAAGTGTTTCAAAATATTTTCATAAATAGACACAAATACAAGTAAGGTTTGTGGTCTCCAGCATAAGCACTTGTATTCATTCAACAACTTTCCAGTAGTATCTAGAAGTTAAATTACCTGGTTTTCTAGGAAAAACCCTAAACATGTTCTCTTCATACTATAATTCTTAAGAACCTACTTCATCCTTTACCCTCCTTCCAAGTAATTTCATTGTATTAATTGCACAAAGTTTTGCAGTGTTTGGGATTGTTGTACTCAGTATTTTGTTTTCTTTTGATCAGGAGGTGTTAGACTTTATTGCCTGAAGTGGTACCATTTGTTTGCCGTGAAATATGGTTAGCATCACCTCACTTTTTTATTAAGTGTGTATTTATAACCTTTAGAAGCATATGTACTCTATCCACATGGCTAGCGTTTATTGTTTTATGTTCTGCACGCAAAGCTGCTTTTCTTAATAATAAGAAACAGCTGTTGTAAGCACAACAATGAAAGCAATGGGTCATACATGCTTAAATTAGATACAAAGGGAGTCAAACAGGGCTAAACTCTTTAATTCTGTCTCACTCTTCCATGATTGATGCACTCTAAAAAGAACAGTTATACACTGTTGAGATTTAACAGATGCTAAAAGGAACCCTTTCCAGTGTACATTTGTTAGGCAGCTGAATTTTACACCAGCAGTGATTACAATGGAGAATCAATGTTTCCATGACAGTAAGAACCACAGAACTAACATACAGTAAAACTAAGGTAAAATAATGGAAAATATTAATGTGATACATAAATGCAATCAATCATTTCTATAGCGTGTTTACACACACAGAGACACATGTGTGTGTGTTTATATTATATATATAAACTTATTTTATATATTTGTTATATTTATATTTGTTTTTATATTTGAGATATATATATATACATATATATATATACATAAAACAAAGTTAGGTATCAGTACATTGGTTTGTTTTCACATCAGTTTATATGGATCACTCATTTCATCTAGAGCTTAATTATTTGCACAATGATAGCTGAGTAACTGAACCATGTATAATAGTGGTTACAAGACATGGGGAGCTATGTATATTTTGGGGAAAAATCGAAATAAACTTAGAATTTATGGTATGTATTAATAGCATCTGGGAAGAGCAAAAATTTTGTTTCTATTTTAATGTCTGTTTTCATGGATTTAAAAGTCATCTTTTGATTATGTAGTTCATATTCTAAACCTAAAACTTTCCTATTAAGAAAAATATGACATAAAATCAAGTCCTTTCTGATGCACATATTATCTATTTCGGAAGGAGGCAAAGAGTTGTATATATAATAATGTCTACAAAGGATTTACAAAACATGGTTTTAAAAAATTCACTGTTAAGAATATAGGTTTGCACATATTTCCATTCACGTAGTTGATTGTTAACATACAGTCCTTTTAGTTTTAAAATGTATTTTTCAAATATGTATTAAAGATAATAAAATAGTTTTTTTTTCATATACAAACTAGAGCTCTGTATATTTGAGTATACATATAATTCTTCACTTCTGTAATATAAGCACTTTGGGTCCTTTGATGTTAACTGAAAGTTTTAATGTAACTTTACTTATATTAAATATACATTGTTGATGCTCTGAAAGGAAATTATTTTTCGAATGACTCGAGAGTTACAATAAAGAACTGCTACATCTATGCCTTATTTTGAAAAGTGCTGCCTAAAGACAGAAATATCATTCAACCCAGCACTCCCATTACTGAGTATATACCCAAAGAAATATGAAACATTCTCTTATAAAGACACATGCACACATATGTTCTTTACAGCATTATTAATCATAGCAAAGACATAGAATCTACCTAAATGCTCATCAATGATAGGCTGGATAAAGACAATGTACTATATATACACCATGGAATACTATGCAACCATAAAAAAGAATGAGAGCACATCCTTTGTAGGGACATGGATAGAACCAGAGGCTACAATGCTTAGCAAACTAATACAAGAACAAAACCAAATACTGCATGTTCTAATTTGTAAGTGGGAGATAAATGATGAGAACACATGGATACAGACAGGGGAACAACACACACTGGGACCTCTTGGAGGGTGAAAGGTGGATGAGGGAGAAGATCAGGAAAAATAACTAATGGGTACTAGGCTAAATACCTGGGTAATGAAATATTCTGTACAACAACAAACCCCCATGATACAAGTTTACTTATGTAACAAACCTGCACATGTACCCTTGAACTTAAAATACAAGTTAAAAAAAAAAAAAAAGAAATACTACACCTGAATAGCAGAAAATAAATGACCCGATTTTACAATGAGCATAAGATTTGAGGAGACATTTAAATGTTCAATTGGTAGATTAAAAATGCCCAACACTACCATTCATCAGGAAACATAAATCAAAACCCCAATGAGGCATCACCTTACACCAGTTAGGATAGCTGTTATAAACAAAACAAACAAATAAACACAAAAATGTAACAAGTGTAAGGATGTGGAGAAGTTATAACCTTCTACACTATTGTTGAAAAGCAAAATTATGTAGCTGCTATGAAAAATAGTATGGAGATTTCTAAAAAATAATCAAAAGCAGAACTATAATAGAGTCCTGCAGTCCCACTTCTGAGTATATACCCAAAGAATTGAAATCTGGATCTGGATGAGCTAACTGCACGTCAATGTTCTGTGTAGCATTACTCACAATAGCCATGTTATAGAAACAAACCAAATATACATAGACAGATGAATGGATAAATAAAATGTGGTATATACATACAATATCTTATTCAGCTTTTTAAAATAAGGAAATCCTGACATTTGAAACAACACAGATGAAACCAGAGGTCATTATGCTAAATGAAATAAATCAATTACAGATGAACAAATATTGTATGATTCCACTTACACAAGGTACCTAAAGTACTCCAACTTATAGAAGCATAGAAGAGAATAGTGGTTAGCAGGGGTTGGAGGAAAAGGAAATGGGGAGTTGTTGTTCAACTGGTATGAAGTTTTTACTATACGAGATGTATTAATTCTAGAAATCTGATGTACAGCATAATGCCTGTTGTCAACAGTACTGGATTATGTAGTTTACGTTTTGTTAAGAGGAGGGATCTCATGTTAAGCATTCTTAACACACACACACACACACACACACACACACACGGAAACAAGGAAACTGGGAGGTGATGGATAATCTACTACCTTGATTGTGGTGACGGATTCATGAATGTATACATAAGGCCAAACTCATCAAATTGTAAACATTAAATATGTTCAATTTATTGTCTATCAATTATACCTCAATAAAGCTATTAAAAAAAAGAGTTACAGTAAGGTCTAGAGTTGCACTGCTGGCAATTCTATTTCTTTGTAATAGAACACCAAACACAGTCATGCATCAGTTAATGACAGGGATGTATTCTGAGAAATGTATCATTGGGTGATTTCATTGTCATGAGAATATCACAGAGTGTGCTTACACAAATCTTGATGGCAGAGCCTATTACACATCTAGGCTGTATGGCATAGTCTATTGCTCCTAGGCTACAAATCTATACAGCACATTACTGTATTGGATGCTGTAGGCAATTGTTATACAATGGTAAGTGTTTGTGTATTTAAACATCTAAACATAGAAAAGGTATAGTAAAAATATATTATAATCTTATGAAACCACAGTTGTATATAGGGCCCACCGTTGAGTAAAATGTTCCTATGGGGCATGTGAACTATACTATAAAACTTCCCCTTTTACATAAAAATGTGCATACCTCATATGAGCTAATGCATAGTAAATATAAATTATGTAATTATTAAAAATGAAAATAATTTTATTTAAATAATTAACAAATAATTTCACTAATAATGTCTCTTTAAAAATCTGAGTAACGGCCGGGAGCGGTGGCTCACGCCTGTAATCCCAACACTTTGGGAGGCCGAAGCGGGCGGATCACAAGGTCAAGAGATCGAGACCATCCTGGTCAACATGGTGAAACCCCATCTCTACTAAAAATACAAAAAAAATTAGCTGGGCGTGGTGGCACGCACTTGTAGTCCCAGCTACTCGGGAGGCTGAGGCAGGAGAATTGCTTGAACCAGGCGGCGGAGGTTGCAATGAGCCGAGGTCGTGCCACTGCACTCCAGCCTGGTGCCTGGTGACAGAGTGAGACTCTGTCTCAAAAAAAAAAAAAAAAAAAAAAAAATCTGAGTAACTTAGAATATGAGTGTAATAAACACATATAAAATATTGTTTTATCACAAACATATGAAACACATTTACCTACTATTTCTTATAAAAAATTGAGATGAAATTTTAGAAAAATGACTTTTTAGATGGTAATTGGTAATAACTGTAAACAAAATATTTTTTTTTGTTTTTAGAATTACACATGCACTTTTCTAAAAATATGTGATATGGTTTGGATTTGTGGTCCTGCCCAAATCTCACGTCGAATTGGAGGAGGGGCTTGATGGGGGGTGTTTGGATCATGGGGGTGGATTTCCCTCTTGCTGTTGTCGTGATAGTAAATTTTCATGATATCTGATCATTTATAAGTGCGTGGCACCTCCCTCTTCTCTCTTTCTCCTGCTCTGCCATAAGACATGCTTGCTTCTTTTTCATCTTCTGCCATACTTTAAGGTTTCCTAAGACCTCCCAGTCACATTTTCTGTTAAACCTATGGAACTGTGAATCAATTTAACCTCTTTTCTTCACAAATTACCCAGTCTCAGGTAGTTCTTAACAGCTGCATGAGAAAGAACTAACACAATATGTTCTTGCAAAATTTATTTACATCCAGTGAAATGTATGTTTTTTCACTGTACAATCTGATGGGTTTTTAACAAATATATTCACTTATGTAATCAAAACTCCAACAAAGACACAAAGTATGTTCAACATATAGGAAGCTTGGAGTGAATAGCCACTCTTTCCCAAAGAAACTCACTGTTCCTTTTTCTGTCATTATAGATTTTTGCTTTTTTGAAATTCATATAAATAGAATAATCCAATATGAGCCTTGTTGCTGCTGGTATGTTCTTTTTACACAGAATTGGGGAAAAAAAAAAAAAAAAAAAAAAAAAAAAAAAAAAAAAAAAACGCTTAAACTTCATAGGGGACCAAAATGAGAAAAAAAAAAAAAAAAAGAAGAAGAAGCTGAAGGCATCATGTTATCCGACTTCAAACTATACTACAAGGCTACAGTAATCACGACAGCATGATACTGGTACCAAAACAGAGATATAGACCAATGGAACATAACAAAGTCCTCAGAATTAATGCCACACATCTGCAACTATCTGATCTTTGACAAACCAGACAAAAACAAGCAATGGGGAAAGAATTCCTTGTTTAATAAATGGTGTTGGGAAAACTGGCTAGCCATATGCAGAAAGCTGAAACCAGATCTTTTCCTCATTCCTTATACAAATATTAACTCCAGATGGATTAAAGATTTAAACGTAAGATCTAACACCATAAAAACTCTAGAAGAAAACTTAGGCAATACTATTCAGGACATAGATATAGGCAAGGACTTCATGACTTAAACACCAAAGGCATTGGCAACAAAAGCCAAAATAGAAAAATGGGATCTAATGAAACTCCAGAGCTTCTGCACAGCAAAAGAAACTATCATTAGAGTGAACCGGCAACCAACAGAATGGGAAAAAAAATTTTTGCAATCTACCCATCTGACAAAGGACTGCTATCCAGAATCTACAAATAACTTAGACAAATTTACAAGAAAAAAAAAAAAAAAACAAACCCATCAAAAAGTGGGCAAAGGATAAAAACAGACACTTTTCAAAAGAAGACATATATGAGGCCAACAAACATACGAAAAAATGCGTATCATCACTAGTCATTAGAGAAATGCAAATCAAAACCACATTGAGATACCATCTCACGCCAGTTAGAATGACGATCATTAAAAAATCAGGAGACAACAGATACTGGACAGGATGTGGAGAAATGGGAACAAAGCTCTTTTACACTCTTGGTGGGAGTGTAAATTAGTTCAACCATTGTGGAAGACAGTCTGGCAATTTCTCAAAGATCTAGAAATAGAAATACCATATGATCCAGCAATCCCATTGTTGGGTATATACCCCAAAGAATTATAAAACATATTGTAAAGACACATGCACACATGTTTATTACGACACTGTTTACAGTAGCAAAGACTTATAACTAACTCAAATGCCCATCAAAGATAGACTGAATAAGGAAAATGTGGCACATATACACCATGGAATACTATGCAGCCATAAAAAGATGAGTTCATGTCCTTTGCAGGTACATGGATGAATCTGGAAACCATCATTCTTAGCAAACTGACACAAGAACAGAAAACCAAATACTGCATTTTCTCACTCATAAGTAGGTGTTGAACAATAAGAACACATGGATACAGGAGGGGGAACATTACACACTGGGACCTGTTGGGGTTGGGGGCCTATGGGAGGGATAGCAGAGGGTGGGGTTTGGGGAGGGCTAATATTAGGAGAAATACCTAATGTAGATGATGTGGGGGATGGTTGCAGTAAACCACCAAAGCACGGGTATACCTATGTAACAAACCTGCATGATCTGCACATGTACCCCAGAACTTTAAGTATAATAAAATAAAATTTGTTTGTTTATTTTATTGCTGAGCATTATTGAATCACAAGAATGTACCATAAGCATTTTATCCATTCACCTGTTGATGCCGATTTTATTTAGGATACAACAAAAATACCTGCTTCTATGAATAAAACTGCTAGAAATATTACTGTGCAGGCATTTTATGGGCATATGCTTTAATTTTCTCAAGTAAGAACCTGGAAATATGTTTTATAGGTTAGATGTGTATTTAACTTTATATCAATCTGCTGAAATGGTTTCCGGAATGGTTGGGTCATTTTAGTATTCCATCTGCAATGTATTAGAGGTCCAGTGGCTCCCCATCTTCTCCAAAATTTTGTTGTCACTTATTTTCAATTATCTACTCTACTGTATATGAATTAGCATTATACTGAATTTCTGTGATAAATAGAATAAATTTTGATACTGACCACTTATTCATATACTTATTAACTCTTCATATATGTTAGTTTTGAAATGTGTTGAAATATGAACCTAAACATTAAAGTTAGAAAAATAAAACTATAATAAAAACATAAAAATAAATCTTTGTGATCTAGGGTTAGACAAAGATATTTTACCCCCAAAATATGTAATTAATTAAAAATAATTTACTTTCAATTTTAAGTAAATTTCTTTTTTATCAAAAATATGTAAATACTTGCAATAATTTAAAAATGCTGGCTTTTAAAAAATTGAATAGGACTAAAGTGTTTCCTCAAATAATTTTAATATAATTAAACATGCAAATATAAAGACTAAGATACTACTAGAAAAATTAAAATGTAAAATTCTGACAGCACCAAACGTGGAGAGAACTGGGAGTCTCACACATTTTTGGCTGTGTTATGAACTGATGCAACTATGTGAAAAACAACTTGGCCTTTTTGTCCTAGAAGTTGAATATCTATTTACACAACCATTCAGCAATTGCAATCTCATATATGTAACTAAGAAAAATGAACAAATATATTTACAAATACTTTGTATGTTAAATTTTATAATAGTCTTACTCATAATATTCAAAAATCAGAAACAAAACAGAGTACTATCAATAAGAATATAAAGTTCTACATACATACATTCATAAAATCTAATACCACAGAGCAATTAAATGGAACAAATTATTGATACATATAACAACATGGATAGTTCTCAAAAATACTGAGTTGAGTGACAGAAGTCAAATTGCTGAAAATAACATACTCTATAACTCTATTTATATGAAAATGTTTAACGGGTCATAAGTTGCTATCACATTGATTGGGAGGAGACTATGAAAAGCACTATTGGATTCATCTTAAAATTCTGCCTACTGCAACTAATGATGGATATCAGACCAGTGGTTTCCTCTGGAGTGGGAGATTGAGAAGAGATACAAATACATTTGGGTGATGAAAATGTTTGGAGCCTTTATTTACAGTTTTCAAGACAGATTGAAGAGTACCCTTAGAATCTGAGTGATCCTCAAGGACCTAGAAATAGAAATTCCATTTGACCCAGCAATCCCATTACTGGGTATATATCCAAAGGACTATAAATCATTCTACTATAAGGACACATGCACACGTATGTTCATTGCAGCACAGTTTACAATAGCAAAGACCTGGAACCAACTCAAATGCCCATCGATGATAGACTGAACAGGGAAAATGTGGCACATATACACCATGGAATATTATGCAGCCATCAAAAATGATGAGTTCGCGTCCTTTGTAGGGACACGGATGAACCTGGAAACCATCATTCTCAGCAAACTGACACAAGAACAGAAAATCAAACACCGCATATTCTCACTCATAGGTGGGTGTTGAACAATGCGAACACATGGACACAGGGAGGGGAGCATCTCACACTGGGGTCTGTCGGGGGGAAAAAGGGGAGGGACAGCGGGGTTGGGGAGTTGGGGAGGGATAGCATGGGGAG
>PVKV010034853.1:0-17250 GCA_004027835.1 Alouatta palliata | reverse complement strand
GCCCACGTCCCTCATCACCAGCACCTATCCCCCTTATCATCTTATCTCATTGTTTTGTCTTCAGAGAATCACCTTAAAGGCCATTATAGGCATTTAAGTTTGTAACCTGCCCACCAAAGGTTCTTTTTATCTCCAACTGAACCAGATAAGAATATCATATCCATAATCATATTTGAGTAAAGTATAATTAACTGATGTCTTAGCTTTGGGTTAAATTTGTCTTTAAGAAGTGATAATAAAGGGTTAAAAAAAAAAAAGAGAGAGAAATAAATAAAAGTGAACAAAATCATTTAAAAATAGCCATGCCCTAAACATTTAAACAGTTATTGAACAGTCTTCTGTACTACTAAGCTTTTAATAAAAAAATATTATATGGGGGAAAGAGAGTTTAAATAGAAAGCATACATATGTCCTAATGTTACAAATTTAAAAAGAGAATGCCCATTTACCTATTATTCTACAGACACAGAGTTCTAAACTGACATGTAAAAATCTGCCCTTGAGTTGAATTGCTAACAGAGAAGTTGGAATTTAACTTCTTATTTCAAACCAAATATTTACAACTTTTCTGAATACTCGTGCACCAGGTTAATTTATGATGGGCTTTTTCTCTCTCGGGGCCTGCTGTGGGTCTTAGAGCATCAAATAACTCTTCCCTAATCACAGCTGGTCTTGGACCGAGTCCCATAAACTGAAGGATGTCAGAGAGTAGGTGAATGAAGGACAAACCAAGGGTTGATTCCTAAGTAAATGAAAAAGCACAGGGAAGTGCCACACCAGGACACATACCTCGCCCTGGGACTGGCACCCTCCCCCACATCTAGATGTGGTTTGGAAGGCACAGGAAATTTGCTTGGCCTTTATTTTATCTATTTTCTTGTTTTTTATTAAGTCAATAAATTTTTGTTCAAGGAATTCCATGTTGTGATTTCTTCCACTGTCCAACAAGGTTACTTTAGATCCTCTAAAGAGCTGGAGTGAAAAGATTTCTCTTCAAGTTAGCCCTTTTTCATGAAACTGATGCTTATTTTAATCCAGTTGTCCTGTCAGCCCATATTTCTTTTAGGTTGGCTTCTGTCATCTCCTCTTAATATGGATATACTAATGAAGACTTCAAAATTCACCAAGAATCTTTGGTATTGGGGCATGTGCCTGTACTTGCAGCTACTCAGGAAGGGGAGACTGAGGCAAAAGGATTGAGCTCTGGAGTTGGAGGCTGCACTGAGCTTTGATGGTACCACTGTACTCCAGCCTGGGTAGCAAAGACAGACCAATCAATTTTAAAAGATTGATTCTAGGACTGTAAATGGTTAAACAGCATGGGATATGAGGGAAATCCTCAGCAGTATTAATTTTGCATTCTAATTTCATGTTGACTTGATATATAAGATGGCTTTTTGTTCTAAAGGCTTTTATCTTGCGAACATGATGTCTGGAGTTAAAGGTATTGGCCTGTTTCCACACATCTGTACTATTCTTGAGTGTGATCGCTTAGGAATGAATCTGATTTGATGAATATGTTAAGAGAGGGTGTCCAATTGAGAACCAGGCAGTTCCACCTTCTACAGTAAAAAGGACCCTAAAGTAAACTGGTTCAAGAAATATTTTATCTATTTTCATCTGGAAACCTGAATCAGAATGCCTGTGTGTAGGTCTCCTTATGTGAACCTTGATCAGAATGAATCTCCATTCGGATTGCCAAACTGAGTGACACTTAATAGCCAAAAGGAGAACAGATGACTCACCAATAGTAGTCAGTCCACTGCAATTGCTGCTGAGAAGCTTCCTGACCGCAAAGCTTTAGAGCTTCAAGGGCAACTGAATACATTAAATATGTTAGACTGCTCCATGGAGACACCATTTTTCCCCTAATGGATAGTATTCTTGCTTTTTCCCCCATGGCTTCTTTGGATTTGGGCATATAATCACTCTTTGGATTTGGGCATATTATCTTTTCAAAATTTTTTATTTTTAATGTGATTTTTTAATTGTGTTAATTAACAAATAATTTTATATATTATGAGGTACAGTGTGGTATTTTGATAGATGTATATACACTGTAGAAACATTAAATCAGGCTAATTAACATATTTATCATCTCATCTACTTCTCATTTTTTATGATTAAGAATATTTGGGCAAAAGGCTGGGCGTGGCGGCTCACTCCTGTAATCCTAGCACTTTGGGAGGCCAAGGTGGGAGGATCATGAGGTTAGGAGTTCAAGACCAGCCTGGACAATCTAGCTGAAAGCCTGTCTCTACTAAAAATACAAAAATTAGCTGGGCATGGTGGTGGGCGCCTGTAGTCCCAGCAATTTGGGAGACAGGGGCAGGAGAATCGCTTGAACCCAGGAAGCGAAAGTTGTAGTGAGCTGAGATCGAACCACTGCACTCCAGCCTGCGTGACAGAGCCAGCCTCCATCTAAAAAAACAAAATTAGCCAGGTGCAGTGGCATTTGCCTGTAATCTCAGCACTGTGGGAGGCCAAAGTGGGAGGATCTATGGAGCCTAGACTTTTGGTTAATGTCATCGCAACTACTAGAAAGTGTTGGGTTTGACAGTCCTCTGATTTCAAACATGTATGAGAGTACTTTAGTTTGTTTTTCTCATTTGAAAAATTTAATGCTCTACTTAAAAGGCATGTTATTAGCTGTTGCTCAGATACTGCCTTTTTGCTCAGCACAGCTCTCATTTTAGCAAGTTTTGCAAGATAAATGAGTTGAAAGTAAATGTATCTTAATAGAATGTTCTTTTTCTATTGCCTTTTTTAACTAGATAAATAAAACTAAAAAATCTTCTTGTTCTATTACCTAAAAATTTTGTAGCAAATCTCATGTTCTCTTAAAACAGGAAAAAAAAAATGCTATTGGCTGAATGTGGAAGTGCATTAGACTTCTAATATCTTTCAGAAAGGAAGAGTAGCATATTTATGTTTCATAAAATTCTGACAATTATTTTATAGCAATTGATATAACTTGATACAAGCAGTGTATTTCCAGTTTTTTGTTACCAATCATGTCCTTTTTGCTTTTAGCAATGAAATTATTTCCTGTATAACATTTTCTCCTTTTCCTTCTGAAAGTAAATGTATTTATGAAACTGTGGCTTGGCAACAAGAAAAGTAAAATGTGTTTTCTTACTTCAAGGGAGCCAGTGGAGTATAGTGTACTAGAAAGAGCTCTGGACTGAGAGTAAGGAAATATGGGTGCCAGTTCCCACTCTGCTGTCATGTAAATGTGTTATAAAAGGATGGATCAGTGAATAGACAAACAAATTCTTTGGACCTCAGTTTCCCAGTTATCAAGTGTAGAACCTGAAGTAGATTGTCTGTCTCCTACGACCCTAAAATCTCATTCCCTATAAGCAGTGTTTCCCTTCTTACTGTAATCCTTTGTTGTGAGACAGTCATCTCAAGGATTGCTATAATGGAACACATTTGGGGTGTGTTAATGCAGCAACACTGCACCTATTTTTTATTGCTAATCTATCTCCTTCTACTTAGAAACATTCCTTACTTAACTACACAGGAAGTCAGTGATTGGAGGGTGGGGTAGGGGTTTAGGTTTTTAATCCCTTTTCTCATACTCTACTGTGTGAAATTAGTTTCCCTGGATTATTTTGGTCCAAATCTGAAACAGAAAATTTGCATACATTTATATACCTATTCCAAATTCATTTCTTAATGTAATGAGCTATGTGTGAATTCATGCATTTGTTTATCTACAGAAAATCTTGCTTTAATGTTTTAAAACCACACCACTCAAATTCACGCTTGATGAACATTTCCCATGCTCAGTTTATTCTTTGGGGAACTTCCATTCCTATAAATAACCTGCCCAGAAAAGGTTCTGAAAGACAAAGATCAACCAGAGTGAGAAAAAGCTAAGTTGAGACAAAAGAAAAGAAAAAACAGAAAGAAACAGCGTCCTATATTATCCTTCATAAGGGTTTCTGGTGTGGACTTATTTTGTTTTCCATAAATTGCCAGAATACCAGATATAGTCAAATTCAAATTTAATCACAGCATCTATTTAATGGATTATCATACCAACATTCAAATTACGTCCTTGAAGAATTCTTGATTACATGGCAAATTGTAATGTGTTCACTGAGGAAACTGAGAAAATAAATGTTGTTTTAAAGTTTGATCTCAACTGAAAATAAAAACACCAATATATTAACTGCAATTTTCTTCACAGAATATTATTTTGCAATAATTTTTCTTTCCTGTACTTTTACTTTTAAAAAAACAACCAGCAGATAGTTTTTGTTAACAATACAGCATATATTATGCTGTGTCTCTTTTTGTATTATTGCAATTTTGGATTTTCCCACACCTATACTCAGAGAAATGGCCCCATAAAAGGAACAACTTGCAGAGGTTCAGTTTAACCCTGGTACCCGAAGCGACAGTAGCAGGCCATGGCTCGACTATGAGGGAGAGAGCCCAGTAGTGTCACTAACGGGAAAGAGAACAACTGCAAGGCTGAGATCCCACACTCTTTCATTTCATTCAATTAGCATTTATTGAACACCTTTTTTGTGCTAGATAGAGCTACTCACTGGAGATCTTAGAAGAATAAGAAGACATATCTCAGACGAAAAGGATCTGATAGTCTTTCGGGGGAAGACAGGCAAATAAATCTTAGGTGTAATGAAAAAGCTATACACAGGGGTAATCAGAACATAAGGGTGTCGTGATCCGCTCCGCCCAGGGGAATCCAGAGGTGACACTTGAGTCTAGAGCTGGTCACAAGGATGGGGTAGAGCTGCATGTGTCAAAGCCATTAAGCATGAAACTGCATGGTGGATTCTGGGAATTATAATTATTTCAGCAAGGGTGGGCTACTGATTATAAAAGAAATAAAGACTAATATGGTGACAAAAGCATCAGAAGCAAAATCATAACTCTTTGAGTGTTCTGCTTGGTAATGTGGCCTTTGTCCTGTAGACCAGCCACTTAGGGGTGTGAAAGAAGTGGATTTACATTTTAGAACGATTACTCTGGTGGTGGTATGGGGAAAAGGGGGAAATGGGAGGTCAGAGGGAAGCTGGTGGTCTAAGCCAGAGGAGAAGCTGCCCTGAGCTTGGGGCAGGGCAGGTGATCACAGGAATGAAGAGGCGGGAACAGACCTAACAGAGAGTGAAATAAGGCTGGGTGCAGTAGCTAACAGTGGCTTACATCTGTAATCCCAATACTTTGGGAGGCTGAGGCAGGTGAGGCAGAGGCAGATCACTTGAGCCCAGGAATTTGACACCAGCCTGGGCAACATAGTAAGACTCGGTTTCTACAAAAAAACCCTAAAAAATTAGCCGAGCATGGTGGCATGAGCCTGTGGTCCCAGCTACTCGGGAGGATCACTTGAGCCTAGGAGGTCAATGTTGTAGTGAGCCATGATCTTGCCATCATACTCCAGCCTGGGCAGCAGAGCAAAACCCTGTCTCAAAAAAGGAAAAAATACAGAGCAGACTATAGACTTAGACCCAGTGACCTGTTGGATGTGGAGTGTCAAACAGAAGAGGAATAGGAAGAGTCCTGGGATTCTGGTGTTAGTAAGTAGATACAGGAATTGTTGGAATAGGTATTATGGGAGGAAATGCTGGGAAATCATGAGCTTCAGTTTAGGATATATTTAAAGTTCTTCTTGTCCTTTTTTTTTTATTTTCCTGAGACAGGATCTCCCTCTGTCACTGAGGCTGCAGTGCAGTGCCGTCATCATGGCTCACTGCAGCCTCAACCTCCCAGGCTCAAGAAATCCACCTACCTCAGCCTCCCCAGTAGCTGGGACTACAGGCCCAAGTCACCACACCCTGCTAATTTTTTGTATTTTAAGTATAGATTGATGTTTCACTATGTTGCCACGGCTTATCTTGGAACTCCTGGACTCAAGTGATCCTCCCACCTTAGCTTCCCAACGTGCTGAGATTTACAGGCGTGAGCCACTGTACCCTGCCCCATCCTTCTTTCTTTCCTTCCTTTCTATCTCTTCCTGTCTTTCTAGCCCTTCCAGCTCTTTCTGCCTTTCTTCTTTCTTTCTATTCATTTCTAATGTCATTTAGTAAACTTTAATTAAGCCCTCACTATATGCAGGACACTATCTCAGCCACATCCATTGTAAACCACACCGATTTCCACATATCCTCAGCCACAGGGGCAAGAAAGGCCTTTTTATAGCCATAACTGCTGAATGTCTCTATCAGGACATAGCTCATCAGGCATAAGACACACATTGCTTAACTTCTTTCAAATGGCGTTGTGTAATAGACACTTTTTTATTGAAACTACCACTAATGGCCATTTTCTTTATAGGTAGTGCCATTATTTCTGTTACATTTCTGAAAGACAATTTGAGAGCCTCAGATTTACTAGGTAAGTAATTATTTAATTCATGTAATTGTAGTATTGCTTGATCAGGAAATAAATAATACTATCTGTAAAAAATATGTGCGATAAAAACTAGAAACAAATTACTGAAATGGATGTCAGTCTCATTTAGAGGTGAGCATTATTCTGTCTTGGAGCTGCCATCTCTTCTCACATGAAATGCTTCCATTTCTATTGTGACCACTGCTAAATGTGATCAATTTTTGCTATAGCAAATTATTAATAATAATTATGATGAATTATTATAAAATAATTTATAATGATAATATAAATCCATTGAATTGTAATTTCATAACATTAATATTATAATAACCCATCATAAAATACAAATACTTTAGGCACTTTAAATAAAACAATGCCTACCTCTTTGAGGGAGATCATATTTTTTTAAAAAATTTGAGCTCTAAATGTGACACTAGTGTTGGTATGTGGAGAATGTGTATATTTTATAATGGTTTATTATAATAATATTAATGTTATAAAATTATATGAACATAATAAAATTCAATGAAAACATCTGCGTTACCTAATAGACTATTTCACTCCGAAGGATATATTTGTTACATTGTTACACGGAAGTATTGCATAAAAATGAAAACCACAAAAAATCTGATGTACCAACTATAATTTGTATTTGACTTTTCCCAAAAGTACCACAGAACATTGTTCTTCAGTATTTGATTTGGAAATACACTATTAATGGAAAATGACAGTAGCTTTCCTGGATGTAAGAAACATTTCTGATGTATGGCAAAGCCATCATTTGTGTGTTGTATTTTTCCAGCTATTGTTGGACATATTATCGGTGAGAAGAATTATAGAGATTCATATTTTCTTCCGTGACAAAATCCTGTTTGAATTGCTGCTGACATATGATAATGAATACAAAACGTTAGGCACTTAAAATAAAACAATGCCTACCCTCTTCCAGAGAGATCATATTTTTGTAGAAATGTGAGCTCTGAATGTGACACCAGTGTCGGTATGTGGAGCATTTGTTTTCCCTGATCAGCTTTCCCTTGGGCATAATGTCTTGAAAGTGTTTTCTCTTTTTCTTTTCCTCCTTGGTTTGATTCTGCTAGCAGAGTTTTTAGTCAACATTGTCAAATTTTTCATGGTTAAATGTCTTTCTAAACATATTCATATGTGGATTCTATCTTTTCCACCATATTATTTTTCTATACCCTTTTTTATATATTGTGGTTTATAGAATCATTTGGGGAAGTTGTATGGACTCAGAAATGAGAATAACCAATGCCTGATGCAGCGGTTGATGCCTATAATCCCAGCACTTTGGGAGGCTGAGGCAGGTGGATTGTTTGAGTCCAGGAGTTCCAGACCAGCTGGGGCAACATGGCAAAACCTTGTCTCTACTGAAAATACAAAAAAAAAAACAAAGTTTGCTGGGTGTGGAGGCATGTACCTGTAGTCCCAGCTACTTGGGAGGCTGAGGCAGGAGGATCACCTGAGCCTGGGAGGTCAAGGCTGCAGTGAGCCAGATTGCACCACTGCACTCCAGCCTAGGCAACAGGAGTGAGACCCTATCTCAAAAAAAAAAAAAAAAAAAAAAAAAAAAAAAAAAAAAAAAAAAAAAAAAAAAAAAAAAAAAAAAAAAAAAAAAAAAAAAAAAAAAAAAAAAAAAAAAAAAAAAAAAAAAAAAAAAAAAAAAAAAAAAAGACCAATGCCTGAGTTTTATAAATTAAAAATTAGGTCCTAGATATATTATTTTTCTCATTTATCAAGTGGCTTAAGGGAACTTTAAATCCTTTTATCTAGTATCTGCCATCTTTTGTAGCTAATGGTTGAGTAATGATCAAATTAATCTAAGGTATTTAATGAAAGAATGCAGATATAAAGGGGGATTTGCTGACTAATCTTGAATATTAGCGATAAAAAGATGATGAAGACAGAATCCCTGCCCTCGAATAATTTATAGTCCATGATGAAATATACTCATAGATAAGTTTTAAGTAGAAAAGAATATGTGCCATGATGCCATGAGTCTTTAGAAGTGTTTCTGAATCGGCATTGCTGACCTTTTGGGCCAGATCATTCTTCATTGCAGGGGCCGCCCTGTGCGCTGTGGCATCTTTAAGACCCCTCCTGACCTTTACCCACTAGATCCCTCTAACATCCTCCCCCTCAGTGATGACAATCAAAAATGTCTCCGAACATTCCAAAACATCCCCAAGGGGACAAAATTACTCAGGTTTCGCTCTGATCTTATCTAGCTGAGAAGATCAGAGAGAATTTTTTACAGCAGAGATAACATTTGAATTGGCTCTGACAGCTGGGTAGGACAGGCATAGGCTACATCCAAAAATTTGGAGGACACACAGAGGGAATAACATGAGAAATGTTAACAAAGGTACGAAAAGGTAAGGTAAGTTTCTATTTCACACTGTACCATAACTCCTGCCTGTAAGGATTAGGAAAAAATAAATGCGAGTTATAACTATGGAAAGGAAGAAATAAAAATATCAATGTGTACAGTTGATTTTATTATATATTTAGAGAATGTGTGATCAACTAAACATTACTAGAAGCAATAAACCAGCTCTCAACATTAAAGGATATAAAGTAAACGGACTCATAACTTCAAATCTGGATTCAATGCCTGCTATTAATTGCATGGGCAACCTAGGATTACTTAACTTCTCTAAGCCTCAGTTTCCTGACAAATATATAAGACTGTTTTGAAGATCAAATTAAATAATTCCTATATAAGTAGTTTGAAAAATGCAAAGCTTTGTCAATATAATTGTCATAATTTCTTTTATCACCTTCATTGCTGAGAGATTCCTAAGAGGTAATACTAAAAATGTAATATAAGGAAGGGGAAATACACACACACACACACACACACACACACACACACACACACCAAGAAAACAAACTAACAAAATAAAACCTTTAATTATCTATTTGGGATTCTTTGCTAATTCCTCATCCTTTTTTTTTTTTTTTTTTTTTTTTGAGACAGAGTCTCACTCTGCTGCCTACATTGGAGTGCAATGGCGCAATCTCAGATCACTGCAACCTCCACCTTCTGGGTTCAAGCAGTTCTCCTGCCTCAGCCTTCCAAGTAGCTGGGATTACAGGCAGGTGCCACCACACCCAGCTAATTTTTGTATTTTTAGTAGATACAGGGTTTCACCATGTTGTCCAGTCTTGTCTCAAACTCATGACCTCATGATCCACACACCTCTGCCTCCCAAAGTGCTGGGATTACAGGCATGAGCCACCATGCCTGGCCTAATTCCTCATCTTTTAAAAGCAGCTAACATTTATTAAACAATTTACTCTTGCAAAATACTATGTGAAGTGTTTTGCATGGATTATCTCATTTAAATGCAGGAACAACCCATTTACAGAATCAAAATCTGATACTTAGAGAGGTTAAGTAACCTGCCCAAGGTCATATAACTAGTACATGATAGGCCAGTATCCTAACAATGGCAATCTACAGCACAAAGTTAGGGTGAATCTTTAGTATCAGAAAGCTGTTATGTAACCTTATATTACCTTTCTCTTTTTTTCTTTTGTAAGATCATGTTAGAGGAACCTTATGTAACCTTTGCAAAGTTACATAAATAAGCTTTTTAAACCTCAATTTTCTAATCTTTAAAATAAAGATAATATTACATACCTCACAGGGTTAAATGAGTTCATATATGTAAAACTCTCATCAACAGGGCCTATCATATAATGTGTTCAATAATATTAGCTATAATTGTCATTATTATTACTACCACCACCACCCACCACTGTACTCTACTAATTAATCAGAGGAAACCTTGATTAGGACATTTTTTCAAACTTTAGTAATCCAGGTAACCTTTCCCACAACTCTGATTGGGTTTTTTCCTACCTAACTTAATGCTTTTGGAGTAGGGGTATGTAACTCATAAGTCACATTTATTTTATATCATAGTTAAACATGATCAATTTTTGCCTTTAATCTAGTGTCATAGGAATTTAAAAAAAGACTTAGTCACCTATTCCATACCCTTGCCTCCAAAAAGTGATATCCTAAGATTATCATTATCTGAGATGCAGTAACACACTTCATACTTAGGGAAGTCCAAGGAAAGACTTTTCCCCAACCACTCTCAGAAATGTGTCAAGTCACATGCATTTTCTTTGGGCCTTTATTGCCATTGCCTCGAGAAAATGTAGCTTTTTCTGTTAAAAGAAAAAAAAAAGTGTCTTTTTCTTTACTGGGACTAAAAACAAAACCAAACAGGGAAAAGAGTAGTTAGTGATGTTTTTTAAAGATTAACATATGAACATGCTAAAAATTAAATTGTCAAAATGTATAAAGGAAAATCATTTATTTTTTCCTGTTTCAAGCAAATGAAAGTTTGTTTTTCATGATGGAACAAATGAAGATTTGGGGGCCATGTGGAAACAAGCTGAACTAATTTCTTGCCAAATGTTACCCTGTGACTATGAAGCTTTTCACCACTAGTCTCAAAAAATGACCTCACAAAAGCTATGTCTGAAAGCAATCGCCAAGTATTATTAAGTCAATGACAGGCTTTGGAGTGTGCTCTGATTCTTAGTGGATTAATTATTTTAATGATTATTTTTACTTTAAAAAAAAAAAGCACCGGATTCTCTCTCCTTCCATCAGCTAAAAACTATAGTATTTTCTTCTCTCTTCTCCCTTAGACATCAGAAGTACTGAATCATCTGTGAGATCCTAGTTGATTTAAGACCAGATAGTGTCATTACAGAAATAAAAATGATGGTCAACTCATGAGCACTTTCCAGAGACCAGTAATTTGATTACTTCAAGTCACCTAGAAAGGATTTTGCTACATAGAATGTCAGGAGATTAATAGTGAGAGGAAGTCCGTTTCCTTCCTTCCATTTCCCACACTGGAAGTCAGCTTGATTTGGGGTCAATATCTACAATACTAAATACTAAACTGGTTGAGAAGACAGACTGACAGACTGGTGGCAGAGGTGCCTCAAGAATGGAACCTTTCTGATGGAAGGTCCAGGACTACTTGAATTCACCGCATCACTGAGATTTTCAATCGAGGGCTCCTTCAAGGTTTAGCTACCATAAGCCTGAGGAATTATGGGAGGGTATTCCCAAATGGTTTGATGCTAAGTAGTCCAATTTATTCTGTGACTCCTGGTATCCCACAAAAGTAATAACTGGACTCCCACTGACCAGCAGACATATTGCAGGGACCAAAGGGATTCAACTGCAATCTTGGCTGCAGTCAGGTTAACTGAATAAGAAAAACTCTTAAGGCTCCTAAAAGTCAGCTCAGGCCAGATTCCAGAAGTCAGCAAATGGGCAGTTAATACTAAGTCGCATCCAGCTGGAAAGTGGACAAAATTCAAGATTTCAGGATTTAGTTAATGGAAAGAGGAACTTGGGAACCAGAATATTATCTGTTGTGGAAAAACTGTGCCAAGTAGATCTTAGATTCTAAGACTTGCACAGGTGAGGGACTCCATAGGTTAGAGGTGCCAGTGGTCAGAAGCTTCAGAAGGAGCCTGATTCTGGGATGTTTTCCTCCAACCACATTCTTGGTACACAGGTATCTATAGGAGACTTTTGCAACAGAACACTAGTAGCTTCTGAAACAAAGGCATACTCACAGCTGGAACCAGTTAAATGTCAAGTATTTCCCAAAAAATAAAATATTTCCCCAAAACACTACTTCAGTGCAATATAAATGGTCAAATATGTTTAGAAAATATGACAACCATATCCTCCTCTGGGAGAGGTACAGTGAATGCTAATACCTTAGGATCTGAAAGGTTTTTCAGTAAAAGAATTAAGTTTTTTGAATTCACCTCTTCTCAAATACATTTGCCTTGGGACCTTTTTTGGTGGAGCATCTGTCTTGTGAAACTGGTTCCAGGGAACACCAGTTTGGGAGTACTCTTCTAAAGGAAACTTAGGGCCAGAAAAATTACCTGAGACAGTCAAGGACCCCAGGGATCGCTGCCAGGAAGAATCAATTCCTTCTATCCCCAATGAGGATGCTGTATCCAGCCTCAGGTTGTGCTCTCCACAGCTCCCAGGGGTGTCACTCACATAGACTTCAATGTAAATGACAGCCCTGAGCTGTTCAGTGGCCTTGATTCTTAATGCAAATAAGAGGTGGTGGAGTATAATCTTTAAGAAAATAGACTACCTAGGGTCCAATCCCAGCTCTCCTCTTCTTAGCTGGAAAATCCCAGGCAAAATAGTTATTTCTTCTGTGGCTCAATTTCCTCATTTGTCAAATGTAGATGGTAATAGTAGGAGTATACGTTATATAGTATTCATATCATATGTCATATACTATACAACTTATGTACAGTATAAATTGTAACAGTGTAATAACACAAAGGTGAATCATTTTCACAGGTTTGTTGTAAGGATTAAATTAGTTATATATAAAACATTTAGAACTGTGCTTATAAGTATTAATTATTACTATTATAGTTATCATTATCATGACATTTTAGCATGCTACTGATTATGCCATAACACTCATGTCAGCCATACATGTCTATGGACTCAATAATTTTAAGAACATTGCCTAAAAAAAATTATTACTGACTGGGCATAGTGGCTCACACCTGTAATTCCAGCACTTCAGGAGGCCAAGGTGGGAGGATGACTTGAGACCAGGAGTTCAAGACCAACCTAGGCAACGTGACCAGACCCTATCTCTACAAAAATAAAAATAAAAAAATTAGCCAGTCATGGTGGCATGTGCCTGTAGTTCCAGCTACTTGGGAGGCCAAGATGAAATTATCACATGAGCCCAGGAATTCGAGGCCACAGTGAGCTATGATTGTATCACTGTACTCCACCTCGGGCAACAGAGTGAGACTATGTCTCCATTTAAAACAAAAAAGATTACCTTCCCATGGCATATGCCCTCCCAGTATAACTCGTGTATCTATTATAAAGAGCAGGGATTTGCTTGTTTACCTGTTTTGCACCAATATCAAGTTTATAGGGAGAGGTCTTATTTAATATTTGTGTATGTTATCAAGATAAATCTAAGATTCCCACCAGACCATTACAGACTTCTAAGTGATTTGAGTTGCATTTGATGAGAAAATGTATTTGCTGCAGGTCTGGGCATGAGGGCAGAGGATGGCATCCCATGCCTGTACTGTGGGTAGCATCTAGCATCTAGACATTGGCTGTTACCTGCAGCTTACCCACAGCTGTCTGGCTGCTGTTTTCTGTCCCTTCCAGTATCTAGATCTTGGGACTCTGTGCACTAGTTTCCTGAGGCTAGCTGTGGGTAGCCAACACAGGATTGCTATTTTTTTCCTTCTTCTTTGTTATGTCTGTTAGTTATGTCATGGCCTTCTTTCTGTTTTCTTTGAAAACCAACAGGGAAATGTCTTTGTTAGGCATTCAGAAAACACCAGCCAATTCCTACCTGCCCCTCCCTTCCATTCTCAAATTGGGTTATCTCCTTAGAGACAGCCCCAGTGATGGTCCCTGATCATCCCGAGGCTATAATATTAGAGATATAATTTTGGATTAATCTTTAAGCTTAACTCAGATGGCCATTGGCTCATGGCAGGCAGTCAGCATCCTGAGATGCATCTGTCCAGGTCCACTGTCACATCAGGCCTCTCGGTGAGCTTTGAAGCATATTCTGTTCCCTAGACTGGCCTCTTGCAGAGCCAAATTCCTGGAATTTAGCAAGTATAATGACTTAATTTGTACCTACAGATGAGGAAACTGAGTCACAATGGAGTAAATAACTTGCCTAAGCTCTTCCAGGTAGCAAGTAGCAGTGAAATGTGAATTTTGTGGGGGCAGTTTCAGTTTGGATTAGACTTCTGGGATCCAAGTCTTGACCCAAAATGTAACATTTCCCTGGGTGAAGAACATGCTGGTGATGCCCTGCTATCTTTCAGAACTTGACATGTCCAGACAAAGGAGGTGGAGCAAGATGGCTGAATAGAAGCCTCCACCAATCGTCCTCCCTGCAGAAACACCAAATTTTACAACTATCTACACAAAAAACAGCACCTTCGTAAGAACCAAAACTCAGATGAGCAATCACAGTACCTGATGTTAACTTCATATTGCTGAAAGAGGCACTGAAGAGGGTAGGAAGGACAGTCTTGAATCACCAGTACCACCTCTCCCACATCCTCCAGCAGTGGCCACATGGCACAGAGAATCTGTGCACTTGGGGAGAAAGAGCACCGTGATTACAGGACTTTGCACTGGAACTCAGTGCGGCCAACACTGGGTAGAATTCAGCTGATGGCCACAGAGGGAGCATTTAGACCAGCTCTATCCAGAGAGAAATCTACCACTCCACAGGTGTGAACTCGAGTTTTGGCAAGCCTTGCCACTGTAGGCTAAAAGGCTCTGGGGTCCTAAATAAACTTGAAAGGCTGTCTAGGCCACAAGAACTGCAACTCCTAGGCAAGTCCTGGTGCTGTGCTAGGATTGGAACCAGTGGACCTGAAGGGCGTCCGATCCAGTGAGACACCACCTGGGCAGCCAAGGGAGCGCAGGTGCCACTCCTACCCCCCCACCAGTCGCAGGCAGCACAGCTCACAGCTCTGGGGGAGCTTCCTTTCTTCCCCTCGAGGCGAGGAGAGACAAAAAAGAGGACTTTGTCTTGCAACTTGGACCAGCTCAGCCACAGTTGGACAGGGCATCAGTCAGAGTCCTGAAGCCCCCATTCTAGGCCCTAGCTCCTGGATGACATTTCTTGACACACCCTGGGCCAGAAAGGGAAAGACCTAGTCCAAGAAGGATTCCTGCTGACTAAAGAGCATTTGGGCCCTGTGTAATCAGCAGGGATAGCCAGACAGTACTTAAGCTCTACAAATCACTGTGAGCCCTGGGTGAGACTCAGAGACATGTTAGCTTCAGGTGTGGCCCAGCATATTCACAGCTGTGGTGGCTATGGGGAAGGACTCCTTCTACTTAAGAAAAGGAGATGAATGAATAAAAAGAATTTTGTCTTGCAGCTTAGGTACCAGCTTGGCCACAGGTAGGGGTAGAGCACCGAGAGCACTCTTGGGGTCCCTGATTCCAGGTCTTGGCTCTTGGATGGCATTTCTAGACCTACCCTGAACCACAGGAGAGCCCACTTCCCTGAAGGGTAGCGGCAGGCCTGGCAGCATTCAGCATAAGCTGAGTGAAGAGCCTTTGGGCCTTAGGTGACTACTGGCAGTACCCTGGCAGTACTTGATGGTGGTGGACACAGGAGAGACTCCTCTGCCTGGGGAAAGGGGAGGGACAAGTAGGAAGCACTTTGTCTTGTAGTTGTGGTGTCAGCTTAGCTGCAGAAGAATGGAACATCAGGTACATTTCTAAGGTTTCTGACTCCAGGCCTGGCTTCTGGACAGCATCTCTGGACCCACTGGGGGCCCAGGGGAACTTGTCATCCTGAAGGGAAGGACATGAGCCTGGCTGGCTCTGCCACCTGCTGATTGTAGAGCCCTAGGGCCTTGAGCAAACATAGGAGGTAGCCAGGCAGTGGATACAGCTGGCCTTGGGCAAGATCCAATGCTGGCTTCAGGTCTTACCTAGTGCAGTCCTAGTAGGAGTGGCCACAGGAGTGATTCTGTCATCCCACCCCTTGCCCCCAGCTCCAGGCATTTCAAGGGTGAGGGGGAGGGAGGGAGGAGAGGGAGAGGGAGAGGGAGAGGGAGAGGGAGAGAGAGAGACTCTGTTTGGGAGAAAGTAAGAGAAGAGAACAAGAGTCTCTGCCTGGTAATCAAGATAATTCATCCAGATCTTATCCAAGACCACCAAGGTGGTACCTCTACAAATCTGCAAGAACAGCATTACTGGCCTTGGAGTGCTCCCTAATGTAGATATGGCCACAGTGACCAAAAACTTAGATTACAACACCCAAATCCCTTAAAATACCCAGAAAGCCTTCCAAAGAAGGATGGGTACAAACAAGCCCTGACTGCAAAGACTACAATAAATATCTAACTCCTCAAAGCCCAGACACTGACAAACATTTACAAGCATCAAGACCATCTCCAGGAAAACATGAGCTCACCAAACAAACTAAATGAGGCACCAGGGGCCAATCCTGGAGAGGCAGGGATATGTGACCTTTCAGACCGAGAATTCAAATAGCTGTTTTGAGGAAACTCAAATAAATTCAAGATAACACACGGAAGGAATTCCGAATATTGTCAGATAAATTTAACAAAGAAATTGAAATAATTCAAAGGATCAAGCAGAAATTCTGGAGTTGAAAAATGCAACTGACATACCGAAGAATGCATCAGAGTCTCTTAGCAGCATAAATGATCAAGCAGAAGAAAGAATTAGTAAGCTTAAAAACAGGCTATTTGAAAATACAGTCAAAGGAGACAAAAAAAAAAAAAGAATAAAAAAGAATGGAGCATGCTTACATGATCTAGAAAATAGCCTCAAAAGAACAAATCTAAGAGTCATTGCCTTAAAGAGGAGGTGGAGGCAGAGATAGAAATAGAAAGTGTATACAAAGGGATAATAATAGAGAACTTCCCAAACCTAGAGAAAGACATCAATATTTGTGTACAAGAAAGTTATAGAACACCAAGCAGATTTAACCCAAAGAAGCCTACCCCAAGGTAGGCTTCTTTGGGTTAAATTAATTGTCAAATTCCCAAAGGTCAAGGATAAAGAAAGAATCCTAAAAGCAGCAAGAGAAAAGAAACAAATAACACACAAGAGAGCTCCAATACATCTGGCAGCAGGCTTTTCAGAGGATCTTACATGTCCAGATTACTTCTTTTGGCAAATGGGCCAGCAGAAGGTAAACTAACAAGTTTCCTAAGTCAGAAATCTGTGTCTTTCAAAAGAAGGAATATATGTAGCTTTACTGAAATAAAAATAGCAGAAACTGGCCGGGC
>PVKV010034852.1:0-17246 GCA_004027835.1 Alouatta palliata | reverse complement strand
AGTAGCTGGGATTACAGGCATGTGCCACCACACTCAGCCAATTTTTTTGTATTTTTAGTAGAGACGGGGTTTTGCCCTGTTGGCCAGGCTGGTCTCGAACTACTGACCTCAGGGGATCCACCTGTCCTGGCCTCCCAAAGTGCTGGGATTACAGGAGTGAGTCACTGCCTGGTCCAATACATGATTTTCATTGTGTGATTTTTGAGAAGCATCCTGAGCTTTATTTACTGCATCTGTGAAGGGAATGTTTTCATATCCACTTGAAGGCGTGGAATTAAGCAGATGGGATTCAAATTCTCTTCCAGGTCTATAATATTTTGGTTCCAATATACTTGTAGCGAGGTAACTGTAGAGAAGCCCTTCCTTCTTCCCGTTCTGCCTGGCTGCCTCCCATTGCTAACACAAGAGGACCAATCTAAAATGGCTTCAGGAGCCTGGAAGGTGGAGAAAATCGGGGAAGATCTAGAATATGGCACAATGAGGATGGGTGGGACTGTTGATAATTGGAAAGCGTCCAACCAGAGGCATCCGAATGCAATTAAAAACAAACAGGAACAATCCAGGCAGACCCAATGAAATGGCTGCTTGGAATGTGCAGGGCGTCCTGCGTGTTACTGCGATCAGGGTTATTCCCCTGAGGTACAGCTTTTGTACGCGGAAAAGCACACTGTGTACCCCTTCCCTTTCCGGGTGCCGCACGCCTTCCGCACTGGCCCGAGGCGCTCACACTCACCTCTGCATTCGTACTTGAGGTCTGAGAAATAGACCATTTCTTGAGAGAAGACAAACAGACCCAGACGCCCGCCCGCGTAGGTTTGGTCATAGATAGGTCCTGAGTCTGCCATGACCTGTTTTCCTTCATGCACTAGGACTCTAAAAATGGTTTTGAAAAAAAGAAGAGGAAAGAAAGAGAACATGAACTCTGTGAAGGCTTCACCAGTGGTGGAAGGTCGGCTCCAGACGCAGGCTCTAGGTCTGGGGGCTCAGCCTCTGCCTGGGGCGTCAGCACTCCGGGGGCGCATTGCTGGCTGTTCCCTTCAAGCTGCAGCCACCCTCTGCAGCACTGAAACAGGGCACGCCTTCCTGCAACCGCACCGTTGTCACAAGCTGTGAGTTCACTTACAGTCACCTAGGCAAGGGCTTGAGAGGATACTCAGCCTTTGGTGAGGTGAGGAGGGAGCTTCCCACTTCCTGGGAAGCCGCACCAGACTCTCCCCACTTCACCTTGTGCTGAAACCATGAGCTCACCGGCTTTCCTCCCCACTGTGGAAGCTGCGTGGGGACAGGGCCTGATGCATCACACCCTGGGTGCGGGACGGAGCCTAAGTGTGAATACACAGGAGACCCCCCAAGGAAACGTCCGGCCAGGCCACCAGCCTGTACGTCACCCACACAGATCTGCCCACTGCTGCTCCGGACTCACACACTCCTGGCATCTGTGCAGAGTCAGCCTGATCTTGGTGCTTATTAACTTTGCAAAAAAAAAAAAAAAACCTTGATTTTAAATTGTCCACATTTTGTTTCAGTAAAAATCGATTACAAATGCTGTTAAGCCAGGAGAGAAGATTCTGTCAGGCTAACGGTGTCAAAACTTCATACAACAGTGTTTTACATTCAGCCATTTACATCATCAGAAACAGATGCAAATCCAGTCTCCAATAAAGCGGCAGCTAACTCTGCAAAGATGCAGTTATTTTAATTACAGGTGTTCTCCCCTGCCTAGGGTATCGTATCCATTAGGAGAAAATATGGTTATCATCCCAAAGTTATTTTAAAAACAAAGCAGATTGTTCTCCTTTTCAACCATTTGTTAAAAACAAGTAATATTTAGTACAGATGCAGCATAGAAAAGAGGAGGCAGCTAATGCCGAAGAATCCAGAGAAAAACAAAAGGTTAGAATTCACTTGAGCAGATTTGTCTATTAATGTTCCAACCAGCATCCGACGGGAAGCCACGCGGAGAACCGCCGCACCCCCACCTCACCTCATGTAGCCGGTCTTGGGCCTGTGAGTCAGATGCCACCTGTAGGCTGTGTAGTCCTTCCAGCCAATGTTCCTGGGGTCGTGCCATAGGGTCCGCACCTGAGGGAGAACACCGCACTCCTGAGTGCCACTGGCACCTGGGGTCTTAACCACAGTTCCCTACCACCACACAGGAAGCAAAACATGACTCTGCAAGTTCACTCTTAAGGCTCGCGGTGCTCCATCTCTCTCTGATGTGTTTATCTTAAAAACCTCTATTGTGGATCAAAGTCCAGGGACAGGGAGTGTGACTCAGGGCCGAGACCCCCGGCACCTGACCCTCACATTCCCGGACTGGAGAGCAGAGGAACCTGACCCTCAGACTCCCAGATTTGAGACCACAGGCACCTGACCCTCAGATTCCCGGATGTGAGAACACAGGCACCTGACCCTCAGATTCCCGGATGTGAGATCACAGGAACCTGACCCTCAGATTCTCGGATGTGAGATCACAGGAACCTGACCCTCAGATTCCCGGATGTGAGATCACAGGAACCTGACCCTCAGATTCCCGGATGTGACATCACAGGCGCCTGACCCTCAGATTCCCCGATGTGAGAGCACAGGAACCTAACCCTCAGATTCTCAGATTTGAGACCACAGGTGCCTGACCCTCAGATATTCCCGGATGTGAGACCACAGGTGCCTGACCCTCAGATTCCCGGATGTGAGATCACAGGAACCTGACCCTCAGATTGCTGGATTTGAGATCACAGGAACCTGATCCTCAGATTCCTGGGTTCATGTCTGGATCTTCTCTTTCCTTGATATGGGACCTTGGGCAAAATACCTAAAGTTTTGGATATTCAGTTCTTCCTGTCTCTAATTTTAAAATTTTTTTTCATATTATATCTTTGATCGTTATGTTCTAGGTTCACTCCCTCTCTCCAGAAGATGGTAAAATAAGTTTAATTTGTAGGAGGATTTGCAACTGTGTTTAACTGCCAATTAGCAACTGCGTTTAGTTGTAACCCCAGGCATGCTGTCTATAATAAAGTGAGATTATTAAAATGACTGATCCTGGAGTTCAAATTAATCAAAACAAAAGTGGGGTCTCTGGGATGGGCTAGTCCCACTGAAACACCCCATGATGCAGGGCTGGCCATGCTCACCTGCCCTGCCGTGTTCCCCGTGTGCCACAGTGCATTCCTCAGGTGCTCGCCGGTTCCCGTGGTGGAGTTCACCACCTTGAGGGACACGCCGGAGTAGCCGTACGCCCGTGTGGGCTGGTCCTCCCAGTAGGTCTGCGTGACCTGCTTCCACATTACCACGTAGAAGCGGCTGCTCGACTGGTAGCCAAAGACGAAGCCCGCGTAGTCGTCGTCCCGGTCAGTGTTCACGTAGAAGGTGCCACTGAAGTCCACGGATCCGAATTCGTCAAAACCTGGGTGCAACACCATAACGTTTCGTTAGAAACACCTTTCAGGTGACCAGGCACAGTGGCTCACACCTGTAACCCCAGCACTTTAGGAGGCCAAGGTGGGCGGATCACCTGAGGTCAAGAGTTCGAGACCAGGCTGACCAACATGGGGAAACCTCGTCTCTAACAAAAATACAAACATTAGCCGGGCATGGTGGTGGGCGTCTGTAATCCCAGCTACCCAGGAGGCTGAGGCAGGAGAATCACTTGAATCCAGGAGCGGAGGTTGCAGTGAGCCAAGACTGTGCCACTGTACTCCAGCCTGGGCGACAGCGAGACTCCTCAAAAAAAGAGGAAACACATTTCAGCCAATCTCCAGCTTGACCATCTGACAGTGGATGCCCAGTGGGCAGGGCGGACTTTCCTCTTTACCCCACCAGGCTCTTTTACCAGGAGACTGGTGTAATTGAAGGGACTTTTTTTAGATCCAACTTATGAGAGTTCTGAGAGAGTTATGAGGTCCCATTTCATAGACCAAGTCTATAAGATAAAATGGTTTACTGAAATTTCAGAGACTTCAGAGAGGCAGGTGCATGCGCCTGTCAAGATTATTTAGGCAGACAGTTTCACAGACCACGGAAGGATGGGGGCTTCAGAAAGACCACACCGCATCATCCCACCTGCATGATCTGAAAGTGCAGTCCGCATCCTCTGCGGGCGCCTCCCCAGAGCAATGCCGGCACCATCGCCGTGTCTCAGAGACTCACCGACGGCAATGCCGGGGTCCGAGTTGGCCGTCTGAACCAGCTCCTTGCCTTGATGGCGAATGACCCAGTTGGGATCGATCTGGGTGGTCCCTTTGGGATCCAAGGGCACCATCTGGAAGTTCCTGAAGTCCGTCTCACTAATGGCATTGTTTTCAGGACACACGTCATCGATATCTGGGACATTGTCATTGTCAAAATCATCTTTACAAATATCACCCCGGCCATCACCTATTCACAAAGAACAAACAAAAAGAAAAAAAAAAAGAAGCAAAGTGAGTGGTTTGCCATTTGCTTTTCTACGTCTGAGAAACGAGAGCGCACCGTCCCCTGAGCATCCCAGTGCTCTGCGGTGCTGTGCGGATTCCTGCTCCGCAATCTCCAGAACATGTGACTTCGCTGCTGCGAGGAGCCTCAACACTTTTCACAACGTTTTTGTAATAAATACGCAGCAAAGGCCAGCACAGCAAATTCACAGACAGCCATTTCTCACCGTGTTCCAAACCCAGTGCTGAGGGGATAAGCCGGGATGGCTGTCAAGTAATGTCAACCTGCATTCCCTGCTGTGTTTGTGAATAGTTTTCTGAATGTCTGTTATGACTTTTCTTAATCATCTTTGCCTCTTACAGTCTATTTGGCTTTAAAGCGGGACTCACACTAAAATGGCTTCTCCTGGGAAGACACGGACGTCGCTGTCTAGGGGTCCTTGTGGTCAGGTTTTCAGTGGGGTTGTGGCATGGTGGGGAGTGGGGGCGAGGTGGGCCTGGTGCAGACGGGGGGACCACGAATTTGCCACACGTGTCCAGTCTATCAGTCTACGGCGATGATGATAACCTGACAGGCAGATTGTAATGTACTGAATTAGCTATCACATGGCCTATTGGTTTAGAAGGACAGAAGGCAATTGGATTGAATAGCTCATCATATTCTTCCACTAGTTTTCATTCTGTTCAAGAGCGTACTCCACCTACTGTGTGGCAGGCACGAAGCTGGTATCAGGGCATTCTGAAATGCTAAAATGCTGTTCTGCCTGTCGGCTTCTCCCCATTCCAGCCCCTCCCTGGGGAACGCTGCCTGGGGAACAAGTCCCCGCCTGCCCAAGCGTGGAGTCCAGATGAGGCTTCCTGTGCTGGCTCCATCCCCTCACGCTGCTCAGGGAGGGCCCGGGAGCTGCCCTTCTGATCCCAGTGAATCCCACGTGCTTCTGAGTCATGCTGGCTCAGACACCCCTCGTGTCCTTATCTCCGTCTGTCAAGGATGCGCCTTCCAAAGGCAGCCTGCATCAGCCTGGCCCCATCCGAGGGCCACTTTCTCACAGCCTCCCCAGAAGCCCCGGAGCACAGCTGCGTCCTTGTTTATTACTCGGGGATGCTGGCTAAGAGGACTGCAGCCCATCCAGCGGCTACCAGCCACCTATCTATCCATGCTCCCTACTGAGCAAAGCAGCTCTTCCTCTTTCGATTCACACTCCTGCCATTGTTGTTTGCTTTGCCCTTAAAAAGTCCTCCCTGTCCCCTGCCTGGCCCCATACACCAAATCCCTGACCCATCCTACGTTTATAACAGCATTCTTTCTAGGAGATCATCAGCATTCTGGAAGTAATCCGGAGGCAGGGATTTCTCCTCCTCCCCCTGACGTGCACACCTGCTGAAGGGCACACACACAGCCGAGAATGTGCAGAGCCGTCAGTGCAGACGAACTCATACTGCATGGCCCCACGGGCAGCTTAATTTGCCCAAAGTGACTGCACTTTTTCCAGCAGGAGACTTACGACCATCTCCACGCATACATATCTCTGCCCTGGCCGGCTGCTCAGAAGCCGTTTTCCTCCACGCCCGGGAGCGGAGGCAGCACCCACCATCCAGGTCCTCCTGGTCCGGGTTGAACACCAGCCGGCAGTTGTCCCTGTCGTCGGGGACGCCATCGTTGTCATCATCGGGGTCGCAGGCGTCGCCCTGGCCGTCGCTGTCGTGGTCGGCCTGGTTGGCGTTGGAGATGTAGGGGCAGTTGTCCTGGTTGTTCTGGTGGCCATCCTCATCTATGTCCTCATTGTTGTCACACTGGTCCCCGACGAGGTCATTGTCCATGTCCGTCTGGGGAGAGGGCGTGAGGGAGACAGCAGAGGAGCGCCGATTGGAGGAGGCGGAGAGGAACCAGCAGGACGCAAGCCTGAGAGCCGTCTCCTCGTCCTGCTGCAGCTCTGGCCTGAGGTCACGCCGACCCCAACGTCAGGACCTGCACTGGGCACAGGACCCTAGGGCCCAGAACCTCTCCCCCCTCTGCCACCTCTCCGCAGGGATTCACTTTACTAAAGGAAGACGTTTGCGCTTCTCCACTGGAAAAGCATGAAGTACCGGGTAATTAAGTCTCTTTCCTACACCATTTGCTATAATATATCCTATGCTGGCATCGGGAAAATGAGGAAAGAATTCTGTCAGGCACAGGCTCGCTCCAGCTGATGAGATGAAGGCGTCTATTCATGTGGCCTGTGGCCACTGAGATCAATTGATTTCAACTGAAATCATTGAAAACTCCATGTTGTCCTGCCTTGGCGGAGCTCATGGAAAACTGCCAAGGCCCCATGCAGGGGGCTGATGAGGATGCCCACCCCACTGCCTGCGGCTGCCCTCACCTGGTCGAGCTTATGCTCCAGGAGGCAGTTGTCACAGTGAGCCCCACACTGTCACTGCATGTCCCTCTGATGAGGACCCCCAACCCCACACCCCTGCCCGCGGCTGCCCTCACCTGGTCAGGGTTGTGTACCAGGGGGCAGTTGTCACAGTGAGCCCCACACTGTCACTGCATGTCCCTCTGATGAGGACCCCCAACCCCACACCCCTGCCCGCGGCTGCCCTCACCTGGTCGGGGTTGTGTACCAGGGGGCAGTTGTCACAGTGAGCCCCACACTGTCACTGCATGTCCCTCTGATGAGGACCCCCAACCCCACACCCCTGCCCGCGGCTGCCCTCACCTGGTCAGGGTTGTGTACCAGGGGGCAGTTGTCACAGTGATCCCCCACACCGTCACCATCTGTGTCCCTCTGGTCAGTGTTGTAGACGTAGGGACAATTGTCTCGTTCATTGAAGACATCTGTTGGTGTTGAAAAGAAAAACAAACAAACCAGAAGGAAAGACAGGTGAGCTTAGAAAAAAAGCACATGGCTTTTCCTATCACATTAAATTGCTTCCAGCCATACTTCTACTTAATGATAATTTTAAAAAGCCTAAGAATATAGTAAAATGTAAAGACTACTAGATTCTAGAAGAGCACATGACATATTTCATTACAATTCAAATTCCCTTCATTTGAAATAGAGCCAACTTTTGAAGATTTCTGGGCAATGTTGCAGGAGGCATACTTAAACGTGCTGTCGCTGTGTAAATCTGAGCTTACTCAGCTGCTTATTTCTCCCTAATACCCACTCAGAAAGTACGCACGGAGTTCCTCGGAGCTTATCGCCCGTGTACGTGAGTGGGAAAATGACAACGGCAGAGATTGGCAGGGTTTTCAGATGTAATGTTTTAAGAAATCTGAAAGTGATGAATTGCACTGATATTGAAGTTATAAAAATATGAACTAGTGCTGAACTAAACAGTAGCCTCAGTAACAGCGTCACAGATGACAAAGCAAAGCATTACATGTCAGCAAGTCCACAGGAAGAGCCAGAACTGAGCTGAGATGCTTGCCTTGCTTTGCTCAGGTGGGATCTGGGGAAGGGAAGTAAGGAGCTTGAGGGCCTGGGAGCTTGAGATCTGCGTCCAGCATGTCACAGACGCCACCCGGATGAGAAGCAGAGGAGCCTCCTGGCCACAATGAGCCCTTAGACGGCAGCTCACCACGTTTCCCAAGACCATGATGAGGGTGGAGGCAGAAATAGGTGGAAAAGGTAAGATGCAGGTTGGGGAGGCTCAGAAGGGGTGAGGCTGGCGCCGGGCTGGGAAGAGGACCCCAAGAGGCACAGTGTGCAGGGAGCTGGGGCTGAGCTCAAGCATGCACTTGAGCCTGCCCCGAGCTCCTGCTGCTCCAGGCGCCCCGAGAGAAGGAACGGCCATGTGGTGATGGTGGCACTGGGCTGTGGGCTTGTCCGGGTAAAGCATCCATGGGGAGCAGTGGCAGAGGCAAGCATGATACACCCACGTTATTCTAACTGAGCCCCGCGGGAGGAGTTTCCAATGCACACTTAGAAATAAGGGTTCGGAGGCGGATGTCCCAGGACCAGGACACAGGACAGACCCATGGCTCCTGGAAGCTGCATTTCATGAAAACACGCGTGGCCTCCTGAAACTTTTGGATGAAGGGTGAACATAGGAGAAGACACCACGAAGAAGCGCAAGGCCCAGAACTGCAAGGCTGGGGACAGAGAGAGGAGGCGCCAGGTGCGCAGCTTTCCACAGGGCAGGCCTGTGGCCGGGACCCTGTGGGAAAACGCAAGGCAGAACAAGCATGGGCCCCTGTGGGAATAACTGAATGAGTCATTTAATCCTACACGAGTGTAAAGATGAAAGGAGCTTATCCAAATTCAGAAGAAAACATGAAGCTTGCAGATGCCTCCAATGGTGACCCTTCAAACGCATGCATCGGGCCAGTTGGCTCACACCTGTAATACCATCACTTTAGAGGCCGAGGCAGGTGGATCAAGACCAGCCTGGCCAACATGGTGAAACCACATCTCTACTAAAAATACAAAATTAGCTGGGTGTGGTGGCGGCCACTTGTAATCCCAGCTGTGGAGGCCGAGGCAGGAGAATCACTTGAATCTGTGAAGCGGAGGTGGCAGTGAACCAAGAGGACACCATTGCACTCCAGCCTGGGCAACAGAGCAACGCTCCATCTCAAAAAAAAGCACGTGTGGGAAGGAGCAGAAGCACTCACCGTCCCCGTCGATGTCCACGGAGCAGGCGTCGCCCTCTCCGTTGTTGTCCGTGTCAATCTGGGCGGGGTTGTGCACGTACGGGCAGTTGTCACAGCGGTCCCCAACCTCATCCTTGTCATAGTCAGCCTGGCGGGGGTTGAAGAGCAGCTGGCAGTTGTCCTGGGAAACCAAGAAAGGAAAGACTTTAGCAAGGATCATAGGAATGTGTGTCGGGCCCTTTAGCACTTACAAGGTATGTACTCAGAGTTCATCAAAATCAATATGGAAATCAAACAAAGAAAGACGCCAGTTAGGGCTGGGCCCGGTGGCTCACACCTGTAATCCCAGCACTTTGGGATGGGCAGATCACCTGAGATCAGGAGTTCGAGACCAGCCTGGCCAACATGGTGAAACCCTGTCTCTACTAAAACTACAAAAGTTAGCCGGGTGTAGTGGCGCTTGATTGTAATCCCAGCTACTCAGGAGACTGAGGCAGGAGAGTCACTTGAACCCAGAAGGTGGAGATTGCAGTGAGCCAAGATCGTGCCACTGCACTCCAGCCTGGGGGACAAGACTGAAACTCCATCTAAAGAAAAAAAATGCCAGTTAGCCCTCGCCAAATACTTTTTCAATATCAAATCATTTTATCATTATTGATGCATCTGTCTTTTGTTGAGAATTTGGAGACTTGGTATACCAGACACTTCACGGTGAGGAGAGATATGTAAATATCAGATAAATGGATGGATTCATGAGTCAGTGCCTCCATCAAAGTCAGATGTAAGAAAACAGTAAGTAAAATTCATCTGTTCGTGCTACAGCTGTTTTGTGTACAAACACGTTAAACCATTTGTGTTTGCAGCAGTTTTCTCAGAAGAATGGCAATGTTTTAAATGTTGCCATAAAGGCAAGTCTATCACCCATGGTGGTGCCAGCCTTGCCCATCACTACCTCCTTGGCAGAAAGACGGGAGGTCTTCTATTTTTGCGCAGTGAAAGTAGATAAAATTATTCAAAACATTTCCGGCAGCACCCTCTAGGCAGCCCCATGCCCTCAGGAAATCTGCTTTTGAAACGACTGACTTTATAGTGGCCGTTGGGAGCTGCTTAAGCACAAACACTTGCAAGACGGTTGACCAGGACCCTTTGGTATAAAGCGGCCTCTGCGGACCCCACTGCTCCCGGAACCCAGGGCAGGTGCGCGGCATGAGCTGCTCCTACCTTCTCGTCGGTCACACCGTCATTGTCATCATCGTCGTCACAGGCATCGCCAATCCCGTCCTTGTCGAAGTCTTCCTGCCCAGAATTAGGCAGATGGGGGCAGTTATCCTGCAATTGCAGAAGGAAGAATGCTTGGAAAAACATTTGGAAAGCGCCTCTTTCAGGAAAGCAGGTGAAATGAAGTAAGCACAGCGCTGAGGACGGAAGCATGCCCCGCCTGCCCCGGCCGGATTGCACGCTCCCGGGAGCTCAAGGAGGAGGCCAGGAGGCCAGAGGTGATGCATTTCTTCTCAACTCCTGCCCTGGAAATGATGTCACCGCCACTCGTGAGGGAGACAGAAGCAACTAGTGTTTGGAGCCTGGAATCCCAGTGAGGTTTTGCCAAACAGCTGCAGACACGAGAGCAGGACCAGGTTTTCCGCCGAGAGAACGTGGGAGAGAAAAGAGGCGGCGCTGGTGACCCTCTCCTTCCCACAGACTTCCACTCATAAATCAAAAGCCAAAGCTGATAAACGTCTCACCCTCAAACCCTACGAGATCTCCAAGAAAAGAGTCTTTTGAAAGTGTATGTGATACGTTCAGAAACCAGGGCTGAGGCCTTGAAATTCTCTGCTAACTTAGGCCTTCACGGTGAGTGTGTAATGCGTGTCACCGGGAAAAAAACTCATTTCGTTTCAGTCCAGTTACACCACAGTTCAAAGCTGAGCTGTGCGGACACTAACATCTGGAGGGAATTGAAGATCCAGGAAAAGGCAGAGTGTCCGTTTCAGCGTCGTGAACACGCGTGCAAGAGCTGCACAGGGCGTCTCCTCCCCATGGCTCAAAGCACATCACTCGTTTAGTCAGAAGGCAGCTCCTGGGGTCACGTCCTGGGGGCCAGAGTCTCAGCACTCACAGATTAAGAAAGGAGAGCATGCTGCTAGTCGGGGAGGACCCAGGTCCCCGAGAAGGGCCCTTGGCAACGGGGAGGATTCAGCGCCTGCGTGTCAGGTGAACATGGGAACGGACACAGGGGCCTTTTGTCACATCTCACTTTTAAATCTTTCTGTTCTCATAAATTATATATATACATATTTAACTTTGTAAATTATGTACCATTTTTGAAGTCATTAAATTTTCATCTAAAATTCCACCATAATGAAAAGAATAATCAGGATGTCTTCCAGCAGCATGGACTCGAGCGCAGCTGGCCTTCTGAAGTGAGGAGCTGCGGGAAGGGTAGGCTGGGTGACCACGGGGGTAACATAGGTGGGGGTCAGTGCCTCATTGATTTTAAAGCATATTCATATTTTGTTTCAGTCAGTATTTGCCATCTTTAATCAAGAGGGACTGAAAGAAAAATTAACACAAAATTCACGAGAATGACTAAATATTAAATACATGAATCTCTTTATACTTTCAAATGACATTTTGTGTCAGTTTGCAGCATTTACATGTCTGACTTTCTTCAGGCATACAAGTGCACTAACACATCTTGGAACGCCCTGTGCAGTGGACTGAGCGGCAATCCCCACAGGGGATATCCACAACCTGGTGTCTGGAGCCCAGGAATGTCACCTGATATGGCCGAAGTGAGTTTCATCTATATGGTAACAAGTGCAATCAGGTCAAGGACCTTGAAAGGAGCCTCATCCTGGATTATCTGGGTGGGGCCTAAATACAACCACAGGTGTTCTTATCAAAGACAGGCAGGGGAAGTTTCTGGAAAGAAAGGCACTAGAGAAAGCGGGATGAAGACGGAGCAGAAGTCCCAGTGACAAAGCCAGCACCCCCAGAAGCCCAGCAGCTGCCACTCTGGAGAAGCTGCGGGAGGCAGAGGGGACGCCCTGCTAGCACGTGACCGTTGTGTTTCTGGCCTCCAGAGCTGGGAGATAACAGATTCCTCTTGTTCTAAGCCTCCTGGCCGTGGCGCTCATGAAAGCTGTCCAGCCTGTGATGGGCCGTGACGGAGCTCCTCCTCCCTGCCAGCTGAGCTGCTCCTTTACAGCAGCACCCTTGGCTTTGGGGAGAAAACCATGTCCGAAGTCTTTCGAAGCCAGTCCCCACCTGCCTGAGACACCACGGCCTCTGCACGGCCTGGAGCTGAGCGTGGAGCCGGCTGCCTCTCCCGCTGCTCACGGCTTCAGGTGTTGTGACACACGCAGTTGGGAATACTGGCAGAGACGCCTACCGTCCCCAGGCGCCCAGCAGCGGGCAGTGCCAAAATGTGGCTGCGTCCAGTAAGGACCCCCAGAAAAGGGACCAACAGGGATGCCTTCAACCTGGTGATCATGACCTTTAGGCAGGAGGCCCGAGAAACGCTCCCTCCAAATTCACCACGCTTCCGAATTCGCTGTGCTCCCCCGCTGGACGCAGCATCCCTGGCACCTGCAGGAGGGCTGACTCCATGGCCCTGGGTGCCTGCAACCCCGTGCCCTCACCTTGATGCAGTGGTAGCTGGCGTTGGTGGCGCAGACCAGGCTGAGGTTGGGCCAGCCGTCCAGGTCCGAGTCCTCCCCACAGATGAGCCCGTCACCCGCGTACCCCGTCCGGCACTCGCACTTGTACATGGGGTCGCTGAAGTGGCCCAGGTAGATGCACTCTGCGTGCTTGTGGCAGTTGTGTGTCTTGTCCTTGCACGGGTTTTCGGGCTCACACACCTGCGGGAGAAGGGCTGTGTGGTTAGCAACAGGCAGGATGGTGGCTTCGGAGGCGTCGGGGTGGAGTGTCAGGCAGGAGGTCCCCAGCAGGCCCCATCCCAAGCAGACGAGAGGCCTGAACTGGAAGGGGCTTTCTGGACGTGCACTTGAGGTGCCGGTCGTTCCTGAGGCTCTGAGAGCGACTCGGCCATCGTCTCTGAGCCTCTGCTGCGCCTCACCAAGGATGCCTCTGACAGCTGAGAGGCGGTGGCCTGACACTCACAGGCGCCTGGGTGAGCGCTCAGCCCTGCAGCCATGTGAGAGAAGCCGCCGAGCCTGGCAGGTGCCCTGCTTCCCAGCCAGCCCCTTCCACATCCCTCCTGGCCATGCCACCCCTTCCTCTTCTTTCTCCTGCTTCTTTTCTGGACTCATCTGGTTTTTCCAAAGACTTTCACAACACAAAAGAAAGGCCGGCTTTGCGTACTTGCTTTTCCGTCTGGGCAGCCTCCAGGCCGGCCCCGGTGGGCTGGCTCCCTCTGTAGCGGGGCGGACAGGGCAGGCAGTGGAAGCCGGGCTGAGTGTTGACACAGCGGGGCACCTTACTGGTGGAGAAGCAGACATCGGGCACCAGGGCACACTGTGGGACAAGCGGACGTGAGAGGCCACTCCCAACCTCCACGGTACCCACAGCCCGGGGCGGGGTCACCTACCTCATCCAGGTCCTCACAGTGGGTGCCATTGCCCAAGAAGCCCACGGGGCAGGAGCCGCAGGACCAGGACCCGTCCGGGAAGCTGCTGCACTGGGCTCCCGGGAAGCAGGGGTTGGATAAACACCCATCTGAGTAGGAGAAGGCGAAGCAGAGTTAACCACACAGCCTGCTCAGTGCAAAAGGAAGCCAGCCCTGTGTGCCACCAAACACTCTGGGATGTCCTTGTCACAAAGCTGTGTAGTCAGGAGTGCTCTGGCGTGATACTGCGCTATCCGCAAGAGGCGTCATCTCCAAGAATGCATTGCTCAGGAGGACGCAGTGCAAAGGGTGACAGGAGCACGTGTACATTATGACTACACGCTGTGTGCCACACCGCACAACTACCACCTTCCACAACACACAACTACACGTCACGTGCCACACCGCACAGCTACCACCTTCCACAACACAACTCCACGCCACATGCCACGCTGCACAACTACCACCTTCCACAACACACAACTACATGCCACGTGCCACAACGCATAGCTACCACCTTCCACAACACAAAACTCCATGCCACGTGCCACACCATGACTACCACCTTCCACAACACAACTCCACACCACATGCCACGCTGTACAACTACCACCTTCCACAACACACAACTACATGCCACGTGCCACACCACATGACTACCACCTTCCACAACACAACTCCATGCCACATGCCACACTGAACAACCACCACCTTCCACAATACACAACTACATGCCACGTGCCATGCCGCACAACTACCACCTTCCACAACACACAACTACATGCCATGTACACCACACAACTACCACCTTTCACAACACACTACATGCCATGTGCCACGCCACACAACTATCACCTTCCACACACAACTACATGCCACGTGCCACATCTTACAACTACCAACGTGCCACATTCCAGACCACACAGCTACACACCACATGCCACACTGCACAACTACCACCTTCCACAATACACAACTACACGCCATGTGCCATGCTGCACAACTACCACCTTCCACAACACACAACATGCCACGTGCCACACCGCACAGCTGTCACCTTCCCCAACACACATCTCTATGCCACGTGCCATGCTGCACAACTGTCACCTTCCACAACACAAAACACACCACGTGCCACGCTGCACAACCTTCCACAACACACACCTACATGCCACGTGCCATGCCACACAACTACCATCTTCCACAACACACAACTACACGCCACGTACCACACTGCACAACTACCACTTTCCACAACACACAACTATATGCCATGTGCTACACCGCACAACTACCTACACAACTACACAACTACCTATGCACCACCTTCCACACCACACAACTACCTACACGCCACATGCCACACCACACAACTATAACCTTCTAGAACACAGAACTACACGCCACGTGCCACACCACACAACTACCTATGTGTCATGTTTCAGACTACATAACTACCTACACACCACCTTCTACAATACACAACTGCCTACGCACCATGTTCCACAACACAATTACACCCCAGGTTCCACACCACACTACCTATGCACCACATTCCAGCCCACACAACTACCCATATGCCACCTTCCACAACACACAAGTACATGCCAGGTGCCACACTGCACAACTACCTACATGCCATGTTCCAGACCACACAACTACCCATGTTCCACATTCCACAACACAAAACTAGCATATGTCCCCTTGCAGACCACACAACTGCCCACACACCATGTTCCAGACCACAACACATAACTACACAGCAGCTGACACACCACACAACTACCTATGCACCACATTCCAGACCACACAATATATGCCACATTCCAGACCTCACAGCTGCCCATGCACCATGTTCCAGACCACACAATTGCCCACGTGCCACCTTCCACACCACACAACTACCTACACACCATGTTTCACAACACACTACCCACATGCCAGGTTTCATAGTACACAACTACCCACATGCCATGTTCCCACCACACCATGTTCCAGACCACACATCTGCCCATGTGCCATGTTTCACACTGCACAGCTACCCACATGCCATGTTTTGCACTGCACAATCTACACGCCATGCTCCAGCCCTCACTATTTACATGCCATGTTTCACACCACACAACTACCCATGTGCCACTTTCCACACTAAAAACCACCTACGTGGCACACCAGACCATACAACTACCCACGTGCCACATTTCAGATTGCACAGATAACCACATGCCACATTCCACACCACACAACTACCCACACACCACATTCCACACCACGCAACGACCCACACTCCACGTTCCACAGCACGCAACTAGCCACATTCCACAGCCACACCACAAGGCATCTTTTTTGTTTTTACATGAGAAATACAGCAGGACTGAAACAGATATGAAAAGCAGTTATCTTTGCGCATGAAACTAAAATGGATTTTTCTTGTCTGTGTTTTTCATATAGTTTCCCAGCACCTGTGCGCCTTTCATGAGAATGAAGCCTGGGCTTTGGCGCCCGTGGCGCCCCTCACTCACCCACGGGGCAGCTCCTCTTGTTGCACATCTGGCGCTCCTGCACGTCCCCCACGCAGGCCTTCCCTCCGTACTGAGGCTCCGGGCTGTTGCAGACCCGCGTGCGCTCCCGGATCCCTCCGGCACAGGTGACGGTGCAGGCCGACCACGGGGACCAGGGGCTCCAGCGGCCGTCGACTGCGGGGAGAGCCAAGCAGGGGTGGCTCAGAGCAAGGCCCGGGGCGGAGAACGCCAGCTGGCCGAGCCGGGGAGGAGCAGGTGGGGCCTGGTGTTCCCTGCGCAGCCCCACAGACCGGTTTCTCCCCAAGATGGCTGACTAAGGTTCAGAGAGTCATCGCGCCACTAAGCCCGTTACAGATTTGGTGGATTTGGGGACTGCTGCAGATGACAGCACTTCCAGGGGCTTTGCTGCGATCTCTTGGCCTCTAGAAGAAAAATCATAAAACCTCTTCTTTTTAATAAAATAAATTTTTTAATACAGAGGTCTCACTATGTTGTCCAGGCTGGTCTCAAACTCCCGGCCTCAAGCAATCCTCCTGCCTCAGCCTCCCACAGCCTTGGGATCACAGGCACGGTGAGGCACTGTGCCCAGCCCCCATCACCCTTTATCCCGAGAAGCTCAGAACTCCTCGCCAAGGTGTCCCTCAGTCATGGAGGGTGGCCTCCACTCAGAAGCCTGCTGTGACACCAAACATCACCATAAACAGTTTCCATGAGGCGTGGGCCGAGCTCAAAACAACCGCTGCACACGCTGTTCCTCCTGGGACATTCACGCACGTCCTGAGCCAGGTCTCCCTGGGGAAGCCCTGACGCTTTGGGCCAAGTGCTTTGTAACTCTGACACTGGGGTGCCCAGATTCAGGGAGGTCACTCCAGGGACACACGGTTCGGTGCATCTGTGGTGTCCCCTGCCCACACCCACTCCCTGTCCCCACTCACTCGCATCCACTCACCCCATCCACACTCACTCCCATGCACACTCATTGCACCCACACTCGCTCCCACCCACACTCACTCCCATCCACACTAACCCCACCTACTCATTCCACCCACATTCACTCCCATCCACACTCACCCACGCACGCTCACTCCCACTCACACTCCCACGTGCACTCACTCCCACTTACACTCCCATGCACACTCACTCCCACTCACACTCCCAAG
>PVKV010034851.1:0-17245 GCA_004027835.1 Alouatta palliata | reverse complement strand
CACATCTCTCTATAGTGACAAGACAACATATGGCATATTTTGTAATCAGTAAATATGTCAGGTCTTATATTCTTACACAGAGAGATGGAAAAATTAGAATATATAGGGATAAAGACACTTAGAAAGGTGAGGTATCTAACATACACATCAAATTGAAAAATGGTAAATTGCTTGCATTGCTTAGGCAGTAGACATCTAGGTAAGTTTAGAGAGGTATCATTTTATTTACTTATTGATAAACGAGTATAAGCAAACCAGATTACCTGTTTTATATTATTCCAGAAAATGGCTCATTTTGTTCAATGTGTGTGTTTTCAGTTTCATATAAAGAAAAACTTTCTGACAACTAGAAATGTCCAATGTCTAAAAATGAAAAAAAAAAAAAAAACTGCATCAAAAAGTAACAAATTCTGCATCGCTTGGAGTCTTCTGGCAGGGGAAACAGAACTGTCAATCAAAGACATGGAAGAAGAGACCGGCTTTAATTTGTTGTTTCCAAATGCCTCATCAAGGAACAAAGCTGGCTTATCAGAAGCACCTGTGGAGTTTTATATATACACACACACACACACACACACATACATATATATATAAAACTCTGATTATATAACATATATATATATATATATATATATATATATATGTTGCTATGTACCTTGCAAAAATATTGATTGAATCGTTTTGGAATGCAGCCCAGACATTCCAATTATTAAAAAGCTCTTCTAGAGATTCCAATATACTTCGAAATTTGGATTCTCAGTGTCTACCAAATTAAATTCTCATCTTTTATGATTCAGTGATCTCTGAATCATCATGATTCAAATATGCATTCAGTTTAAAAGTGTGATATTTGTAAAAATTGCTTTTTTTCCTTTTCTTGACCTTTTTTGGTCTTCAAATATTTTATAGGTCATTCTATATTGTAATTTTGTATTGAAGATTAATTTACATGTAATAAAGTAAACAGATCTCAAATGCTTACAGGATTGTTTATTACATTCCACTATCACTCAAAACAAGATAATGAATATTCTCGTTATCACTGCAAGTTATTTTGTGCCGCATTCCAGACAATCTACCCCAAATAAACAGATGTGACCACTGTCAGGATTTAGATCATCATAGCTTAGTTTTGTATTTACTGGACTTAATATATATGGAATAATATAGTATGACTCATTTTTAAATTCAGGCTTTTTTCACAACACAGTATTTCTTTATATTTCAACAGTTAATTACTTATTTTGCTCAATAATATTCTACTGTATCAAAATCCATTTAACCATTCTCAAAATGATGGGCATTTGAGTTGCTTCCAGTTTTGGATATGAGGAATAAAGCTGCTATGAATATTCTTGTGCAAGAATTCGTGTGGCTATACATTCTCATTTTTCTGGCATGAAATAGGTGGGGTATACAAGGTAAGTAGATATTTAACTTGGTAAAAAGCTGCCAAACAGCTCTCCAAAGTGGCGTACATTTTGCATTCCAACCAGCAAAGTATCAGAGGTGCAATTGTATTGTCTTTGCCTTCAGCCAGTCCAGTGGGTGCAGACCGGTGTCTCCGTACAATTTAAATTCGCATTTTTCTATGGACTAATAAATTTGCACAGTTTATTTGCTATTTATCTACCTTCTTCTGTAAATGTTCTGGACAAGCCTTTCATCCATTTAAAATTGTTTTTGGTTTCATACTGTTGCTATGTAAGAGTTTTTAAATATGTGTATTCTCTGAACCCTCTACATTGTGTGCATGTTTATGTTTTTTTTATATAGGTTTTAGAATGTATTGCTCATTTAGTTTCTCTGTTCCTTAATGTTGTATGTTAAAGAGCAGGACATTTTAATTTTCAGAAAGTCCAAATTGTTCTTTTTGGTACCTAAGAAATCTTTATATATCCTGAAGTTATGAAGATAACTCTTATGTTTTACTCTAAAAGATTTCTAATTCTAATTAGAAATGTAAAAGATTTCTAATTCTAAGTGTTTAAGCCTGTGATAAATCTTGAACTATTTTTTGTGTGTAGTGAGAGATAAAAGTTATTTTTGTTTTCTTTCCATACAGGCACCCAATTGGTTCAGCAATATTTCTTAAACATTTCACCGCTGAATTGATTGGCATGTTGATTAATACCCAATCCGACTCTACGCTGGTGGGTTGATTTCTGGATTCCCAGTTATGTCCCATTAATCTATTTGTCAGTCCTTATGCCAATACCAAATAAGCTCTGAATTCAGGTAAAACATTTCATCAATTTTTTTTCTTTGTTCCTTCACAATTATTATGGCGATATAAGATCTTTATACAGTGTTAGGATCAGCTTATCAATTTCTCCAAAAGGCTCTAAAAACAATTTAAAAATCTAAGATTTTTGATGATTATATCAAAACTATAAATCAATTTATGAAAAACTGATACCTTAATATTAAAATTTGAAAACTGTGAACATATCTCTCTCCACTAATTAGTCCTTCTTTAAATATACTTGGTCAATGTTTCATAATTTTTAGTGTAAATGCCTTGCAAAAATTTGCAGATTTATTTCAGGATATTTATGTTTTATTCCAGTTTTTAATTTTTTATTGCTATTATAAAGATAATTATTTTCAAATATAGTCTATAAGCTTACTAATTGTTAGATTTCATAAAAATTTTCTATGTACATGATTATATATTGAGAAATATATTTTTGCTTCTTCCTTTTCAAATTCTTTGTGTTATATTCTTTGCTTTTTTTCAGTGTTATAATTTCCAGTAGGATTTGTGTGTGTGTGTGTAGGATATGTAATGATAGCCTCTTTTTAATTTCTGATATTGGCAAATTTTGTTTTCTGTGTATATTTTTTAAATGGTCTTGCTAATGGTTTATCAAAATCTTTCCTAAAATTTAATACTTTTAGACTTTGTTAATTTTCTCTTTATCTGTTTTCTCTCTTATTTATTTCCGCTTGTTTTTATTTTCTTTCTTAGACTTTGGGTTTAATATAGTCTTATTTTGTTGTATTCTAAAGGTAGAAGTTTAGTTTCTTGTTATTTAAAATTTTCTTTTTCTCAAATAACATCAATTTGATTAATTAATTTGCTTATTTATTTACTCATTTATAGTTAGTTATGTTTGGGGCTCAGTGAATTGATGTTTTTAATTTAATATTGGCTAATTATCAGCCATTTTCTCTTCACATGTGTCTTTGTTTTCCCATCTTCACTCTTATTCTACACAGATATTAATTAGGTTTAATCTTAGTGTAAGCAAGAAGCCTGTTTCTCATGTATATAAATGTAACTGTGAGGAAGACTGATGATTAGAATTCCTTCCCACAATTACCTATACACACTTTCCAGATACCAATTCAATATACAGCGTTCAGACTGTGGCCTTTCATTAAAATTATATTACCTATTTATGGTATTGAATTGATTTTTTTCTTCTGTTAATTTCTCATTATCAGTAAAGAGCTATTCTGGTTACATTAGCAAGACTGCATTAAAACTATGCAGAGAGAATATTGGACTGAGTACCATAGTAAACAAAACAAAACAACCAAAATAAAAAATGACTTTTGTTTAGTCTCTTGGCTTTAATCTCCACATGTACATAGACTGTATATCAAAATTTTCTAAACATCCTTAAAATATTTATTTTTCTTTTTCATGGAATGTCCAAAAGCAGGTAATAGTATTTAAAACATACTACACTCCTTGAGAAGGCAGGATGAAAATCAGCTTGCTTTTCAAGTCATGAAGTATAAATTCAACGAGCATTTATGCCAATCAATTTTTAAAGAAACTTAATGGAAAGCAAATAAACACCCTTTTTATTCCTGAAGCAAGTGCCACTCAAGGTATGAACACAAACACAATCACTCTTCAGTACTTGAAAATATTTGAAGGCTTTCTTTTCTATGACATTCACACAGAGATGTTCCTTCAACTGTCAAAGTTAAAAACATAAACAGTGAAAGAATCAGTCTGAGCTGAAATAAATGGTTTTACCCATGAGGATATAGAGCGGGGGTGGACAAAAACCAGATTTGCTTGGTTGAACTCGACAGTAACAACTTGAAACAGAAAGTACCTTGCTTATTGTTGCACAGTAGGTCTCTGAATCCACATTCCATTCCCCTCCTTTCCCCTTTTCCCTGGCATCGGCGCCTTAATAAGAAGGATTCTTGCCCTAAAAGAGACTAAAGGCCCTATGCACCTGTCAGTATTCTGAGAAATCTTGGAGAATGAGGAACTCAGACATCTATGGCTTTGTCAGACATAGCACCTATCCAGGGGAAGATGCCTAGATTCAACTATTTGGTGGGGGTCGCAGTGGGGGAGGGAAAGATATGAGATGTAGGTGGGTCCCTTTATACCAACCTTAATATACTGTTGTTGCTTCCTACATCGAGTATATAATTGGAATTCATGCGTTAACTGCTTCTACTTTCTTACTTCATAAATATTCAAGGAGATTTTCCTTATCAGGAAGAATGTCATGTAGAGAGAGGTTTCTTCTTTCCCCAAAAAGAGACACCCAGTGCTTTGCTGGACTCTGGGAATCTCTGACTCTGACTAATGACTACACTTAGTCGGGACCTCTGCTGAAGAGAAACAGCCCCTCATAGAGACTCACCTTAGGATTTTGGACTTGGTGCTCCCCACATATGGCCACCAGGCACATCCATTTTGAAACGCAGCTATTAGCTTTCTAATGGACACTTACTGACAGTGAAAGCCTGATCTATGAATGACCTGACACTCCTATCTTCAAGAAGGTAACCTCAAATTCAGCAAATAGTAACATGTGCAGGGTCCAACAAGCATGAAAATCAAAATCAAATTCTCCCTTTAGGAGACTTTACCTCCTGGAGCTAAGTGCTGGCTCTACAGGGCCTTGAGATGCAGGAGTTCCATAAATAAATGGTGATGGTTTTGCCAGTCTGAAATCTGAACGTGTTCATTGTAGTTTGCTTGGGTCATTCAAGTTCAGCACTGCTATGCAGTACTGAAAATGGACGTGCCTACTCCACTAAGTGGACAGAACCTAAGTCTGTTTTCCATTCTCATAGCTCTGTACAATACTCCCTTTCTATCTATCTATCTATCTATCATCTATCTATCTCTCTCTCTCTCTCTATCTCTCTCTCTATCTATCTATGTATCTATCTATCTATCTATCTGTTTGTCTGTCTGCCTGCCTGCCTGCCTGTCTGCCTGCCTGCCTGCCTGCCTGCCTGCCTGTCTGCCTGCCTGCCTGTCTGCCTCTCTGTGTATCTATCATGACTGCTGATCTGCAGTTTGGTATGCCACTTAGAGAAGTACAGAATAGCAACATTAAAGACACCACTCTTTGGAGCTGTGAATTGTGGAAGTATATCAAGACTGCATCAGGGTTACTCATAGAGAAACCCATAGTAAAAGTCCATTAACTGATCAGATCAACTGGACTCAAGCTGATTACTGAGATAGACACACAGACTGCCACCATTGCTGTCTGACATGACCTACCATCTACTGTGTCTACCATCACAGACTGGACACAAAGCAAAGAACTTCTGTTACCAAGGCCTGCACTGTATGCAATGCTCGTGATTCCTGCTAAAAGTTGATCCCTTGTCTTCTAGCAGTGAAAACCAGAGTGTGGTCCACTCCCACTGCAAGCTCATTGACTATTCTGGCCTCTGACCACTTCTCAAGGCTGCCTGAAAGCGTTGTGGATTCTTTTTTAGGTAGTGTTATTATTATTCCAGTCTCATCAGCTGACCTAGGCACTACTTCAGAAGCTCTTGAAATTAATCTGTATCATGTTTTCAGCTCACTGGACCATTTGCAGCCTAATAAATGTATGTAAAAGCTGCTCAACAATGGCCTGGTAGTCAAGGAACTCAGCAGATCTTCCTCACTCTCTGCCATCAATAGACTTCCAGTGTTGTTGAGTGTTGAAACAATCTCCTCAAATGTTGACTCCAAAAGATGTCCAGCTTTATCTTCTTCACCTTTTCCTGGTTCATACACCTTAGTGAGACAGTTAGTTCACTTTATGAATGTGTTTCAAAAAGAAATAATACCATCTTGGGTGATTTCTCTGCAATGATCAAAATTTCTGTGCAATGATCAAGTGCTGTGGGATTATCTACACCTACTTTCAATTTCAGAATTTCATTCTGACCTTTTCTGGGTATAATGCTTCTTTCTTTTTCCCTAGAGAAGCCTGTGTGGCAGCCTTGCCTAAATGGAGCTTATGGGATTTGGACTAAATTATGTTTCAGCCTCCTGGAGTTTCTTGTCTTATTGGTATGATTCTGGATCATAAGGATAATGAGCACTTTGTGAAGACACAGCTTGTTCATGCAGGCCAAAGTAGGCAACACAATCAGTCTCTGTAAGTTTTATAAAAATGTCCTTGTAGTTCTTGCACCATTTTTTATGAAAAGTCTATGTGCAAACAAAAAATAATGAGAAAAAAGATGACATCACAGTTATTAGGATGGACTACACCAATTTTCTGGAGGTAGAGGGAGAGCACCAACTTCAATATATGAGAAAGGAACATTCAAAGACCCCTACAAATACGGAGAAAGGATGGATATTAATGAGATTTGTCTTTAAAAATGACTTCTGGAGTATTTTCCATGAAAGAAAACTCCCTTTTACAGAACATCCAAACTGGGATAAATGTCTTAAACTTAACTAACTGTTGGACCTGCCTTTTCTTACCAGATGGCTCTATTCATGACTTGATCGCCATTCCTTTATTCTTATGAATAAGTATCCTGGAAATAGCAGGGGATGTACCTGCCACCCTATGCAGAACACTTGTCGATACCTGTAAATATCTTCTCTACCACTATTCTCACTCACTACACTGGGTGGTAAGAAAGCCACTAAACTGGTGGCATAAAACAAGGATTGATAAACAACCCTTAGAGGGCTAGATAATAATATGTCAGCTTTATTTAAGTTATATTGTTTTGGATATAACTGCAGGACTCTGCTACTGTAGCTTAAAAACAGCCAAACAACATGCAGATAAATGAACATGGCTCAGTTTCAATGAAATTTTATTTACAAAAAGATATTTCAGGCTCAAGAATAGTTTGATGACCCCTGGAGTAGATAATCAGGATGGACTGAATCAACTACTCTTACAAAGTCTCTCCTAAACAGTAACTGGACTGAATTATTCTACTAATTGGGAACACCTAGCATTACCAGCCGGCAAGAAGGTCACATGGGAGGTAATATTTGTTTGTGTTCCACCTGGGGTCCCTGAAATTATGCCTAACCCTTCCCTCTACCAACTCAGGAAATCCATGCTCACTTCCAGTACTATAATTTTCGTATGAAGATTACCACCCTTCTGAAGACACGTGATTTGAACATTAGGGTAGCCACAATAAATTTTCAAGTTTTTAAGTAAAGATCAGCAGAAGATAATGTAGTAAACTAATGAGATCTCTCTAAAGTGAGGGTAACCTCATTTATCTATGGAAGTTACATGGTGCAATATCTGTGAATCTTGTGGGCAGTTTATCCCACTATAGGATTTATCCATTATAAATTTTTCCTTGAATTTCACTGAAGTGATCAATGGCACCACTTCAGCTCTGGAACTCATTCAGGTCAGATTCAACTCCCTGGCCAGTGTATTTATAGATGATAGGTTTCACCTGTGAACAAAGGTGGAGTTTTTGTAACCACAAATAAATCCTTTTTTATCTGAATTAATGCTTCTCACCAAGTGGAAAGGTTCATGCAGAAATTTAAGAAGAGAGTCACCTGGCTTTTTAAAGTAAACTTCAGTGGTTCATGGGATTTGTTCAGCTGGCTGGGTCCAGGACCCTTGTGGGCATGGTTGAGATCAATCCTCCTCATTAAAGTCTTGTATATATAATATCTTCAAATAAATGCAGATGAGAAAAATTGAATGGATTTGCTCCCAATCCCTGCCATTCAGATTAACTAGAGGAGTGGCAATCCCATGGGGAAATTTGCTATTAGCCAACAATGTTGTAGAAAGAATGTGAATATTATATTATTGGGAGACATTTCTCCAAAGGTCTCCTGTGTTACTACGCATTTTGAAAGCCGGAGTTCTTATTAGAGAGCACGGGTTCCCTAAGCTCAAGATTTCTTAGGTGTCATACAAGCCCATTACACATGCGGTATTCACTTGAACTGTTCCACATTGCATTGTGGAACTTGAGGGCAAGAGAAACAGACGTTACTATGAGGCTCATGCTGCTTGCTGTACTACAAGTATTAAAGTCTTCTATACAATCTGAAAGCATAGTGTTTTCCACTGGTATCCATGAAAGTGATGTCAGCTAACTTGTTATCTTGCAAATAGGGTAAAATTCCCAACCTTTCACAATTTCTGACAGCATTACATCACAAATGTTAGCTATAAGAGATCCTGGGACTATTGTTTTTCTATAATCAGGACTATAGCCAGGAATATTACACTCTCAAACAAATTTGGTATTCTATTTGCAAAGAAAAAAAGAATGGTTATTGAGCCAGCCAGGTAAACAAAGCCCGTGAACCATCAGAGTTTACCTTAAAAAGCCAGGTGGCGTTCTCAAATTTCTGCATAAACCTTTACTGGGCCAGAAGCATTAATCCAACAACAAAAGGACGTATTTGTAGTTGCTAAATTTCTACTTTTGTCCACAAGGAGAAGACAGCCGTTTCTCTATAGCTATCTGCTGCAGATTGGTCAGTCTATTTTGGCTCAGCGACTTTCTCATTTCCATGCTTTCAATGATAAGTAAACCTTCCTAATTGACGTATAGTATGTTCCCCTGGTATTAGTCTGTCGGAATTCTGTGGGCTTGAAGTCTCCTTATTGAAGATGATTCTATGTAAGTTATAGATTTATTTTTATTTCACAATCTATTAGAAATTAATCTTATTCTTATATCTATAATGTTAATATACTGTCATGGTTGAAAGTAAGGACTAGGAAGAGATCATTCGTATTTGAATTGGAGCTTCTCCACTCACTCGAAACTTACCTGACCTCTCACTACCTCTGTTTTTTCATTTGTAATAATAATAATAATAACAACTACCTCAGATGACTCTTATGAGGATTAAATGAGATAATACATGTAAAGCAGTTAGAAACAGAGGCTGGATATAGTAAATGTTCTCTATTAGATTAGCCCTTATTATTATATTCTTGAGTAATAGATTATTGCAACTCCTTTATACTAATCAGTGATTAAGATCATAGGCTCTGTCAGACTTTAAATATCAGATCTGATACTTCCTAGTTATGTTTTTTGTAGACAAGTTACCCATTGGTTGTTTCTGTCTCCCTATTCGTAAAGTTGTGACAGTAGTATTCTTCATAGGGCTATTCAGAGCAAATGATATGATATCTCATTCTAGTATCTGACAAATTAAAATGCTCAGAGACACTATTTTTAATATTTTAATTGCTGCAATATTTGATCACACTTTCTATTGGTATGGGGGCTATTTCTCACATATTTTTGCCTCTTAAAATATTATTAACTTCCATAATCAAGATTGAAGTCATTCCATAAAGCCTTCTTTAATCCCTTGTGCCAAAATTAAACACTTCTTTACACACCAGTAGCACTGAGTTTACATCATTCAGAACACTTAACCCACTATTTTCTCTATAAGAGAGACACATCTTCTGTTAATTGTAAGCTTATTAAAGACTAAGACTACATTTTGTAATACTTTTTATCTTATACTTTGCATTGCACTGAGCAAATGAGCAATGGATATTTCCCAAAAGATGTAGTTTTAAAAACTCAACACTTCCTAACCTATTTTCAAGCCTTTTAAAACATGTTTTGAATCAATCCATTTAAATACAGTTTCCACATTTTTTTCATATTTTCATCCATTTACTTAGAATTAAAGATATCAATTTTCTTTGTTAAGAAATTTAAAGTAGACATTTACATTTTGCCCTTAATTATAATTAACTGCTTTTGAAAAGGGGGTTTCTCTACTTAACTTGATATAGAAGCCTAAATCTTTATTAAAAGTATATTTTTTTCTAAACAAAATATATTTTCAATAACATTTGGCCCCAGGAAGCTGCCTAATTCCATTCATAGATGATAGCTAATTCATTTCTTAATGGCAGCAATTCTTGATAACCAAGATAAAAGTCAAATACAATTCTGATGTTTGAACTTAAAATGATGGCACTGGTGAATGGATATGTAAATACAAGTCGCTCTTTTCAAAGTACAAAGTGTTTGGATAGCTTGATGTTTATTTTGGACTACAGTCCAATGCTTTACTTGCAAGATTTATTGTAAGTATAAGTATTAAAGGGAAATTTTCTTTCATTAAACGAGTTTATGACTGGAAGTAATTTTAATAATAAAAGCAGAAATATTTTTCATAAGTTATTAAGTTAAACAAGTGAAAAAGCAAGTTCATACCAAGAATAAAAGAAAATTCCTAAAGCAAACCTCGTATCTAACTAGATGACCCAATCATATGTTACATGATTCTTCCATCTTATTTACTCAAAGAAAAGCTCAGGAGAAAAGAATAAGACATTTCAAACATGTATAAGTGATTCTGTGACTATGTATTTAATATACATTTTCAAAATATAGTTATCTCACCCACAATAAAAATGTCTTCTTTTATACAAATCACCTGACTATAATCTATGTAGGACTTGGAAACAAACTAACAAGGAATTTTCTTGCTTCATGGTCATTTATAATGAAAGACTAATGTTCTTGTTTTAATGTTGAGAAAATGCCTTAATCAAAAGTCACTTTTCTGTTCCAAATCCTAGCACTTTGGGAGGCTGAGGCAGGCAGATCACAAGGTCAAGAGACAGAGAACATCCAGGCTAACATGGTGAAACTCTTTCTCTACTAAAAATACAAAAAAATAGCCAGGTGTGGTGGCATATCCTATAGTTCTAGCTACTCAGGAAGGTGAATCAGGAAAATCACTTGAACTCAGGAGGTGGAGGTTGCAGTGAGCCGCAATCATGTCACTGCACTCCAGCCTCGGCAACAAAATAAAATTCCATATCAAAAAAAAAAAAGTTACCTTTCTGTTCTTTATTTCATAGGACTATTTTCATAGTACTAACTAAAAGCACCATGGCATGTGTATACCTATGTAATAAACTTGCACATTCTGCACACGTACACCAGACTTAAAGCATAATAATAATGAGTTAAGGTTTTTAAATTTATTATTTCAATACATGTTTGATCATAGGCCATGAGAATATCATTTAAGTTATAAAGCCCACAAATAATTTGACTGTAAGGAAATCAAACAAGGCCTATTCAGCAGGTTGATTACAGAGAGTTTACTATGTTCACTAAATAATCCTATCAGGGAATTTCAGACTTGCATTGGATTCAATCCTTACTTTTACTGATGAGCCAATTATTTTTAATATCCTTTTTGTTTATTTTATTCATTTCAGTCTCTCAGTCTTTGTTCTGTGACCCCTTAATAACATGAATTAAGCAACAAAAATAAGGATTTCCGTCTTGGAGACAAAGGAGTATGTTTCCAGAGAGTGCCACAGACTTTGGCTGAAGCCTGTCCACCAAGTTTAATGGGACTCTGGCTGCCAAAATCCCATGCAACGATTGAATGTTTAGGGCTAAATGTAACTGCCACTTGCTCTCCCTCCCTGGGAGTCCACAGCAGCTCTTTCTTATTTGTTGCTTCCCAGATTCCTGCCAACTTGTTTGTTCTCAGTTCTATTGATGGCACTTTCTGGCCGACTCTTGTGTAAGTGTTCTCCAATATTGTTCACATTGCTGGGTAGCTTAGGACGAGAAGGCAATTTTTAAAATGTTTATTTACTTATTTGCCAAGAAAACTAAGTTGTGCTACAGAGAGTGAAATCTTCTCTGATTTTTTCAGAAAAATGTAAAAACTGAGCCTATCCATACTGAATAGAAAATTTTTCTAAGACTCCTTCTCAAGACAAACTCTAAGAAAACACATTTCAAAATATGCATTCTTTGAAAAGATCTGTCCATTTTCCCTAATTTAGTCATACTCATCTGTATTTTATTTCTCCCCCTAAAGACACAAATTAAGAGGCAACTATATGTTAAGATCCCTGGATAAAAAAAGATAGCTATATTCAGAAAAATATATGTAAACCAAAATATTATTTGGTTTAGTTTTTAATGAAGCACGAGTAAATATACTGAGACAAAGCATTGTCTCTCAAATTATAGTAAATTTAGGGACAATGCTTTGTGTTTTACCTTGGAAGATTAAAGAAATTGTTTTTTCTTTAAATCTTTAATCTTTAACTGAGTACTTTTGTGAGATTTCCTATATAGATAACATACAATATGAACTGTATGATGATATAATTTTAGTGATTCCAAGGAGATAGTACTCGGTAGATATTAAAGTCTACACAAGGGTGTAAGCAAGCTCTTTCAGATTTCCTTTAACCAACTAATAGAAAGAGGTAAATTTTCAGTATTCTAGGGTTATCCAATATGGTCTTCTGCATTATAGAGAGGTATACATAGTTTTGAAAGGGAAGAAAGACAGTGTTGTTTTTATGACTAAATTCCCACTATTAGAAAAATCAAGATGTAATGGAGTCAGATTCTCTCTAGAAACATTTGTAAACTGAGCATTAAGTGGTACAAGTATTTATATTTAAACTTCACTTTATACCAAAATGTTGGACTTAAATATACTAACTTAAATATCTAAGAAGAATATAACAAAACAAGAAAACCACAAGTAACAATGAATAATTTCCTTGAAATTTTTGAGACTTCATGAAATTGCTTCTCATGCAAATATCAGCTTACAAAACCCACACAAATTATAAACACTTACCATATTCACTATCATAGAATATAATGAATTTCTGCCAGGCATACTCTGTGACCACTCTTAGGATAACGTCATTCAAGTAGACAGGTGGACGAACTGAGAGAGTGTAGTCATCATTCCTGTTGCTCCGCGTGAGTCCACAGCCACTCCTTGGGGTTCCAGCTGTTGAGCGCTGAATGAAGAGGTGGGGGATATGCATGGCATCTGCCAAAGACTGGAGGGATCCTGCTGATGTACAGCCAATAGAGCTGACCAGGGCCAAGATGCCTTGATTCATAAGTTCACAGGCTGTAAGAAAGCACAGTAATATTCAAAATGTCAGTGGGTTTCACATATTTTCCCTTTTTGAGAAGCAGTGGATAAAGCTTACAGATTTGTATACAAATGTTTTGGAAAAGAACATTCTGTATGAGGGGATCCTCAAATTACAACTTGCTATTGGTATTTCAAGAATTCTGCTCTTATTAACTATGTGACCTTGTGCAAATCACTTAGCTTCTCTTGGCTCAGTTTCATCATCTGTAAAGAGGGTAAAATTATGAATCTTGCAGGATTATTGCAAGAATTAGAGAAAATATGGTGTCTGTTATTTGCCTCTCACATGGTAAATATTCAGTCAGTGGGAGATAAACTTTTATAATTATCAATTTATAATTCAGAGAAAAGATAATGCCCTACTGAATGCATAATACAAGGTTTCAAAAAGTAGATGATATGTAAACTGGTGCATAAATGGAAAGATGAAGGTTTGGAGGAAAGCATTTCTGGCCACAGAAAACAGAGCGATTCTCGTATTTAAAAACTTGACATTGCCCCTTTTCATAAATTCAAGAAATAAAAATGTTTTTGCTCTTTTCCTTGACAGTAAAAAAACTTACGGTCAAATCAAATCAAATACTAAATTGTAGCCACTGTCTCACTCTGGTTCCCAGATCAACAATTTATAATTTCTACTATATGGTTACAATCTATTTTAATTTCACTTTATTCTATGTGCATATCTCAAAATGTACTTAAAACTGGATCAAATGTAAATTATAAGTAAATGTAAGAAATTGTATACACAGAAAAAAGAGTTAAGAGGTATAACGACAATCTTTGAAAAGATTAAAAATAAATTCAAAAATAAATGCAGAAGAAATCAATGAAAAATTATTTTTATATTGGAAGCTTATTTGTTATAACTGGTTCAGCCTTATTTTAGATTTTAGGCATTCTAGATATAACATTCTTAAGATTCAAAATTTATTATGGATTGTTTTACATAGTTCTTTAAAAATTTAAAGGAAAATTTAATGGTAAGTTCTTGTATATAATTAACTGGCCAGATAAGGAAGGCTGATTTAAAGTGCAAGCTTAATGATAAATATATCATCATCAAATAAATTTATTATTATTAATGCCAAGCCAACCAACACATGCAAAATAAATAAATAATAATTAGAGACATATTTTTTAAGCATTGCCTTATGAAAGAGATTATACTGATTTCCAATAAATGTGAAAGTATCAAGGATGGATGCTTCTTCTTCTTTTTCTCTTTTTTTTTTTGTTTTTATTTGTTTGAGATGGAGTCTTGCTCTGTCACCTAGGCTGTAGTGCAATGGCATAATCTCAGCTCACTACAACCTCCACCTCCTAGGTTCAAGCAATTCTCCTGCCTCAGCTTCCTGAGTAGCTGGGATTACAGGCACATACCTTCATGCCTGGCTAAGGTTTTTTTTTTTTTTTTGTATTTTTAGTAGAGACAGGTTTCACCATGTTGGTCAGGCTGGTCTCAAACTTCTGACCCCGTGAGCTATCTGCCTCAGCCTCCCAAAATGCTGGGATTACAGGCATAAGCCACTGTGTCCAGCCCAGATGGATACTTCTTAGACCATAACATTTTGAGGTCTAATTTGAGCAAAAATCACATGTTCTACTCATGTACATGAATTCAATTTTCATAGAACATAATATATTTATACTTAGAAGTTCAGTAAATTAATGCAAAAAGAGTAGTCACATTTTTATTTCATTACTTTCATATATATGACCATTAATCATTTATATAAGCAAAAAGAAAGTCACTTTTTAGAAGAGATTTTGTTTGTAGCATTTAAAATCAAAATAAGAAAAGTGCCTTAATGTGTACACAGCTGGATTCAAACTTCAGATTACATCAATTACAGGTAGTTAAGTAAATGTAATATTTTACATACTTCTATCACAAAACTTATAAAGTTATTAACATTGAAATTTGGAGAAAAATTTACTTTCAGTATTATATTCTGTCACATATAACATTGTAGGAAAACTGTCTGTTTTAATCTTCAGATTTAGAAGGATAAATTCAAAAATTAAAAGTCATACATTAATCTTGCTTAGCAGATAAATTTGCTTTAGCATATATTCTTGTTTCTTTCAATCCACCATTACTTTCTATTAATCTCCATTAGAACACAAATTAAGCAAATACTAAAACCAGTTATTTTTGTATAAGAAAATGTGTTGTTTTTGTATTCCTATTTGGTATTACCTATCATGCTATTTGTATTAGTAAGAATAACTGTAATTTTCCTATAAAATCAAAATAGAAATAATCAAAAATTACAGTCAGAAAACATATAATATCAGGCCTGGAATATCATTTGGAGATCATGCAGCCCAAGGATGGAAAATTTATTTAACTTGCTGTGCTTATGATGACTTGTTGGTAAACTGGCATCCTGGAATGCTATTTTGAGAGTTTGAAACTCAATAAGAAAAAGTACCAAAAGCATTTTGTTAGGTTTCTCACAGAAATAGACTGGAGAGTATTGGACTGTGAGTTACAAACCAGAATCCCTCTGTTAGTGCCCAACCCTTTATTGTCAGGAAATCACACACACCCACTTAAAAAACAAAATAGATGACCCAGCTCTCTAATCCATTGCCCACTGTCCTTTTCACCACAGCAAGCACAAATGGAGAGTCTTATATTTGTATCCTTAAAATTTTGCATAGCAAAGATAAAGCTCTAAATAGGGAAAACCTCAATTTGAGATTGTTTTATCATCCAGTTTGTTGAAAGGACAGATTTACAAGAAAAAAACAAACAAATCCATTCAAAAGTGGGTGAAGGATATGAACAGATACTTTTCAAAAGAAGATATTTATCAGGCCAACAAACATATGAAAAAATCCTCATCATCACTGGTCATTAGAGAAATGCAAATCAAAACCACACGAAGATACCTTCTCACACCAGTTAGAATGGTGATCATTAAAAAATCTGGAAACAACAGATGCTGGAGAGGATGTGGAGAAATACGAACACTCTTACACTGTGGATGGGAGTATTAATTAGTTCAACCATTGTGGAAGACAGTGTGGCAATTCCTCAAGGACCTAGAAATAGAAATTCCATTTGACCCAATAATCCCATTACTGGGTATATATCCAAAGGATTATAAATTGTTCTATTATAAAGACACAGGTACACGTATGTTTACTGCGGCACTGTTTACAATAGCAAAGACCTGGAACCAACTCAAATGCCCATCAATGATAGACTGGACAAGGAAAATGTCACACATATACACCATGGAATACTATGCAACCATAAAAAACAATGAGTTCATATCCTTTGTAGGGACATGGATGAACCTGGAAACCATCATTCTTAGCAAACTGACACAAGAACAGAAAATCAAACTGCATATTCTCACTCATAGGTGGGTGTTGAACAATGAGAACACATGGACACAGGGAGGGGAGCATCACACACTGGGGTCTTTTGGGGGGGGAATAGGGGAGGGACAGTGAGGGGTAGGAAGGTTGGGAGGGATAACATAGGGAGAAATGCCAGATATATGTGACTGGGGGATGGAGGCAGCAAACCACATTTCCATGTATGTACCTATGCAACAATCCTGCATGTTCTGCACATGTACCCCAGAACCTAAAGGGAAATAATATATATATATTATATAATATATATTTTTATATATTTTTATTTATAATATATAATAAATATTTATATATATTATATAATATACTTATATATTATATAATATATATTTATATATTATATAATATATATTTATATATATTATATATTATATAAATATATATTTATATATTATAATATATATTGATATATATTATAGAATATATATTTATATATATATTAAGAAAGGAGGTAGTCACACTGAAGAGTAAAGGAGGATCTCACACAATTAAAATGAATTGGGACTGGGCGACTCAAAATGAAACACTAGTTGTGCACATACAAGAACGGGCCTCCACAGTAACCTGCCATTTTCCCTTCAAGGCTATGTTTGATACCCATTTTGCCCTATTTTACTGAAACAAAATGTCAATTGAAGCGTGGAAGATAGAAATTGATTTGCTCTGGATCTATAGGGCCCTAGATAAAGGTTATTA
>PVKV010034850.1:0-17217 GCA_004027835.1 Alouatta palliata | reverse complement strand
GGTTTCACCATGTTGACCAGGATGGTCTCGATCTCTTGACCTCGTGATCCGCCCGCCTCGGCCTCCCAAAGTGCTGGGATTACAGGCGTGAGCCACCGCGCCCGGCCGCAACACTAGTTCTTTCCAAGAATCTTCTCTAGGTGTTAGGGTAGGGGTAAACTTGGGAGGTTAAATAAGCTTGGGAAACAATGCAAATTCTTCCAATTTAGATACCACATTAAAAACAATGAGATTCCTGAACCACAAAATCTGTTTAATCTAGTGGTTTTTTTTCTGTTTGTTCTGTTTTGTTTTGAGACAGAGTCTCGCTCTGTCACCCAGACTGGAGTGCAGTGGCGCAATCCTGACTAACTGCAGCCTCCTGGGTTCAAGTGATTATCCTGCCTCAGCCTCCTGAGTAGCTGGGATTACAGGCATGCGCCACCATGTCCTGGCTAATTTTTGTATTTTTAGTAGATGAGGTTTTGCCATGTTGATCAAGCTGGTCTTGAACTTCTGGCCTCAAATGATCTGCCTGCCTTGGCCTCTGACAGTGCTGGGATTACGGGCCTGAGTCGCTGCACCCGACCTAACCTAGTGTTTCTTAAACATTATAGAACCCAAGTAACAAATTTGGGGGAAAGGTTCCAAACTTGGAAAACGTTCTCTAGCAAATCAACAATTTCATGGCTTGGGCCTCTGGAACCTTTACTATGAAACATATACTCTGGTCTAAGTCAAAAGTTAACCAGAAACCCAACTATATAAACTTGTAACTTTAATGATAGCTGAGTTTCTGTTGCTATAATAATTGTCAATAATTCTTATTTTCATAAAATATTAGGAAAGCACACTCCCTGGGCCTTTACTTCTATAAAAATTTTCACTAACTCATGATTCTTGTGAAATATGATTAAAAAAAGGTATATCCTTCTCTACAACATATATAGGAAATAATCTACTGGTATAAAAGTATTCTGGCCCTCTGCATAATTTAGTCTTGCATATAACATAAATCTGATGTTTAACTTAAAAGATACATAGATTGATCCTAATTTTATTAACTATGTCTATCAACCAGGCACATCAAAACCCTGTAGAATAACGACAGCAAAAATGAACGATATATAAATTACAAAGGAAGTTGCATCTGGGCAGCAAAGCCTTCTAACACATATCCAACATCTTTGTATGTCTGGGTGGATATGCTAAAGGAGAAACTTTCCTGACTGGAGAATAAGGTAGAAAGTAGAAAGCTGGTACAGCTCACAGGCTCACAAATATGTAATAAGTACAATGCAGAAAAGAGAAAAGAATATTAAACTGGAAACGTAAGTCTGAGACACAACTAAAACATAATTATCTGAGAACTTCAAAGCTTTCAAGTTCAAACTTCTCTATGTACTCATTCTAACAACTGCATAAATCAGATCACAAGCAACACAGATTCAAATTTGGTATTAATATAATAACATTATCAGCAATTTAACCATTTTTTGTCTTTCTGTTGCATTCCTACACAATGCTTTTTTCATGAATACTCTTTAAAATTACACAGCATAAATCTGCTTAAATTCACCTCTCTTTTAAGTATATTTAGGAACAGTCTCTGATGATGCAGAATCACATCATTCTCATACTGATCAATGAAGAAGCTATCCTTAAATTTTAGAAAAACTGCTCTGTACAAAGACCACTGTAAAAACCATCACAGATTTTACTATTTGCAAAGAAGCTCAGATAATAAAACCATTTCATGGCATTTCAGAGCTACAGGGATGGATGAGAAAAGGAAAAAAACAACAATAACAAAAAACTTACTTTGATGACTCCCCAAGGATAACAATTTCATTCCATAACTAATTCACTTAGGGAATGATCAGCGGCAAGTTCTGTTGTACTCAGGGCATTCCCTCAGTAGGCAAGTTCTGTTCCCAAGATGTCAACAACCAAATCACTTAAGAATTTAAACTGAATCGCTGGGCACGGTGGCTCACGCCTGTAATCCCAGCACTTTGGGAGGCCGAGGCGGGTGGATCACAAGGTCAAGAGATCGAGACCATCCTGGTCAACATGGTGAAACCCCGTCTCTACTAAAAATACAAAAATTAGCCGGGCATGGTGGCACGTGCCTTTAGTCCCAGCTACTCGGGAGGCTGAGGCAGGAGAATTGCTTGAACCCAGGAGGCGGAGGTTGCAGTGAGCCGAGATCACGCCACTGCACTCCAGCCTGGGCAACAAGAGCAAAACTCTGTCTCAAAAAAAAAAAAAAAAAAAAAAGAATTTAAACTGAATCTTCAGCCATGAATCATATATTGAAGTCAGGAAGAACCAGGCAGATCATATAAGCTGGGTGTATCGAATCCTTCATGACTTTTCCCCTAATTCTCTAAACTCCAGCAACACTGGCCTCCTTGCCGTTGCCCTATGGACCTCAGTCTTTATCCCGCTCTGATGGAGAAGAACGCTATTCCAAGTCTCTGCTCAACTGTTGCCTCCTCAGAGAAGTATATCTGACTTCTCTCTGTAAAGAAGCCTCATCTGTCTTATTCACAGCTTTATGACCAGCAACAACAAGATCTGACACAAATGCTCAATACTTGCTGAATGAATTCATTAGTCCACATGTAATTTAATAATACAAAATCAAATCTAAGGACAATTTAAAAACAAGTATATTAACAAAATATCTAATATCCAATCCCAATTTGAAGTTCAGAAAAAAACAAACTTAAAATCAGATCACTGTACTTATTTGCTTTTGGAAACGAGTGAGTAAAACTTGAAAAATTCCACATAGGTATAAAGATGTATGCTAGTTCTGTGAAATTACAGCGAATATATAATGATTCCATGTCATATAGTGTCTGTAAAGATCAGATGATTAACAAGCAAAGACAGAAGTTTGGTATTAGTGTCTTAAGTATACTCTATCTAATACACATGCATAGTATTTTAAAAGTATAATGATCTAGAGTATAAATACAAGTATAAAAGGTATAATGATCTAGAATATAAATAGGAAAAATGAGGTTAAGAGAATTCCTGTTCTACATTACCAAGTCCAATCACTGACTAAATATAAATTTAAAGTGTTAAATATGGCTTTGTCAGAATATACAGAACTAACCATTTTTTGGAGGTTAAAAAATAGTTTGCTAAATATGAACCAAAGGCTTATATTCACAGACACCTAAGTATTTAGTTCTGTCAATTACATACTTTGTAAGCATTATAATCACTATACTGCATCTCTTTAAAGAGCGTAAGATATTACATTTTTAAAAACAAATGATATTATGGCAAAAAGTTCTCCCAAACTGACCTCACAACTCAATAGTTTTAAATACTGACCAGGTGCATTGTCCTACTTGCAAGTTAATCAAATCAGCTTTTATTTACACATATTCAACTTAGTTTGAAGGAAAAGAAAAATGAAACAGGATACCTATGAATCAAATAATACACCACACAGATCAATCAGCACAAGTGATCAATAAAGAAAAATGTTTGAAATAAAAAATATGAGAGAATAAAGATTTTCTTCAACATGTGCTACTCACATAAAATCCCTGGAACAAAAGAGTATCTACAGCCAAATTAACTTACCGTTACAGATTTCAGTGTCATACCATGGTAGGTTCCCATAGTGTCAATTTTGAACCCTTCCGTTTCTATGAAAAAAAAAAAAAAAACAGGTTTGCTGTTAAGATTTTATAGATCATGCGTCTTATGATCTATAACCAATCTAAAGTAATAATTACACTGTATACGATGGTTCAATGGTATAACAAAGCCTTCAATCTACTATGTAAAATTAAATTACAGACTTGTAAAGATAAAAACTTTAAAAAGGATGCTAGGCTCAAAAATATTAATATATTAAATAAGAGACCAGCAAGCCTACCGTGTAGAAGCTGATTAAGACTATCTCTGCAATTACGTTCAAAATTTAGATTGAATACTTTATAACCCCAAATTACCACTAATACTCAATAATGGTACCACTAAAAGCACCTAATATCATGAGAAGACCCAGCTACAAAAAGTAGTGTTCCAAAGTTTCAATCATAAGGCATATACTTATTTTTATATACATACGTACATATATTTTTTTTTTTTCTTTTGAGATAGAGTCTCACTCTGTCACCTAGGCTGGAGTACAGTGGCACAATCTCAGCTCACTGCAACCTCTACTTCCATCCCCTCTCCCTAGGCTCAAGCAACGCTCCCACCTCAGCCTCCAGAGTAGCTAGGACCGCTGGCATGCACCACCACACCCGGCTATTTTTTTGTACTTTTAGTAGAGATGGGGTCTTGCCTTGTTGCTCAGGCTGGTCACAAAGTACTGAGCTCAAGTAATCGTCCTGCCTCCACCTCCCAAAGTGCTGGAATTACAGGCATGAGCCACAGCAACCAACCATATTATATAATCTATAGAAAGCAATGTTGTAAATAATGATTGGAGTGACAGGACAGAATCCCAATATGCCTTTCAGTAAAGGGTCACATAGTAAATGGTTTCTATACTGCAGGCCTCAAAATCTCTGTCACAACTACTCAATTCTGTAGTTGCAGTGCAAAAGCAGAATAAACAATATATGTGATCAACTGGGGGCAGCCCAATTTGCCCCATGGAGGTTGTATGTAGTTTCAGGGCTATAATTTACCAACCTCTGCTTTATATAATTCATTCCTCAAGAAAAACATTGAAGTGTAAAGGAAAGAATGGACTATTGTCTTTTTATGGCACATATCTGGTGCATGCCTTTATCAACTAAATGAAGTCAGCACACAAAATTCATTGCATCAAGGCAACACACGCTTTAAAAAAAATTTAAAGGGAAGACTTCAGATTATGCTTTAAAATACTATTAACTTCCAGTTGCTTCTAAATCTCTTATTTTCATGTATCAAGTCATAATGAAAGAAGATCCCAAGAGGAAGTTACCCTGACATTAGTTTTACCGCACAACTGCAGAAATGATTTGTTATTGCATTAGCCAGAATACCACATAGGCTATCACAAAGTACGTCCTCCCATCATTGCTCAAAATCTGTTTCCAGGTTCTCAATGTACACATTTATAACTTTGGAACATGACTTAACATACAGAATCTCTATGTAAAAACAAAAGCAGTATGAATAACAGCAAATATCTATAGATAATTTACTTACATATAAGATACTATTCTGGGAACTTAGTATTTATTAACCAGTCCAATACTCACAACAACCAGAAGAAACAGGTACTATAATAGTACTTTAATTATACACAGGAGAAAACTAAGAATGCAGTTAAAGTAACATTAAAATTCACACAAAAAGTTACTGCAACATAAGCTGTCTGGATCCAGAATCCATGCTACTAACCAGGGACTGGCCAATTTTCTTCTGTAAAGGGCCAGATAATATTTTTAGGCTTTGTAGGCCAAAAATTCAATACTGATGTCACAAAGCCAAAGAAGTCATATATAAAATGCGTAAATGAATGGGTGTGGTTGTGTCCCAACAAAATATTATTTACAAAAAATTGTAGTGGGTAAGATCTGGCCTGCAGATATTACGTTGCCAACCCTCACCCTTAAACATCAGGCCATACTGCCTCTCAAGTTCAACACAAGCCCACTAAGGGGAAGATAAGAATTAAGCAACTTGCCTTCTTTTCCTTTGAATCTTTCCTGATCGTATCTGTTATAGGCAGCTGGGATAGGCTGTTTGGTACGCAAAGTGGGATCCTGTAAAAAAATTTTAAGATTGTGAGTTACATGTTAATATTTTTCAATATCACTGATTTAATGTGCTGGAGTACGGCAGTGTGATCACAGGTCACTGCAGCCAAGACCTCCTAGGTCCAAGTGATCCTCCCACCTCAGCCTTCCAAGTAGCTGGGACCACAAGCATGTACCACCACACTCAGCTAACTTTTCTTAAATTTTTTTTTTTTTTAGGGACTCTGACCCTACAGATTTTTTTGTCTCAGACTCTGACCCAGGTATGTTAAGAATTACTGCTCCAGTTAAGCATTACTGCCTAAGTAAGTACCTTTTAATACTCGGGAGGGCTTTCACATCTTTCAGATACTCTGAAGCAGCAAGGTTTAAAATCCACTGATTTTAAAATGTGAAGATGTCTTCAACATTACTACATTGCAATGTAAGTGGCAACTTCATTAAAATTACTGTAAAGCAGTAAAGCATTCTTACCACAGGTGCTGCATTTGGGGCTGGTCGCTGTTCAGGTGCACGTCCTTCTTCTCTGGCTTTTACAGATTGAAGAATGGCAAAAATGTTCTTGGAAAAATTCTAAAATATAAATGGATTTTAATTAAGCCCACCTTAAATATAAAATAATAAAGTTACTTGATAAATAATTTAAGACTCAGTTATCTTACTCTGAATTCCTCTTTACTATATATATCATAATAAAGTATCATTATTATACACATATGTAAAAACCACTACTGATATATTGATCCAGAGACTATTATAAATCCCCTGGTATTCACTTTGTTATTTTCACTTCACTTGAACTGCTACAAATGTATTCATATTCTACATCTATTCAAATATATAATCAGAAAACAAGTTAACATAAATAAGTTAAAATATAACACATTTGTCTAAAGAGGCTTCTAATTGAGAAAAAAAAATCAACTACTACATCCTCCTCCTCTCTGTTAAATAAACTTCAGTGCTAATTTCAGATTGTTACACATTACACGATTCTGATACTGTTAGAAGTCAACGTACACTTTTCAAAGTTTTATAAGTGGAAAGTACAAGTACAAATGCTCTTCAACTTACGATGCAATTACGTGCTCATCGAAAGTCAACACAGCTAACTCATCTGACTACTCTTTTCTTCATGAAACATTCTTCCTTCATGCTATGGATTGAATGTCTCCTCTAAAATTCATGTTGAAATTTTATTCATTATAACAGTATGAGCAGATGGAGCCTACAGGCGGTGATTCGGTAGGTCACAAGGGCTCCGTCCTTACGAATGGATTAATCTTGTTATTGCAGAAGTGGGCTCGGGTTCCTGACACAGTAAGTTTGGCCCCATTTCTCTCTGTGTCATGTTTGCTTGCTTGTTTGCTTCTGCGTTCTGCCATGAAATGACCCTATCCAGAAGCCACTACTATGTTCTTGGACTTCCCAAACTACAGAGAATGTGAGAAATAAATTTCTTGTCTTCCTAAATTACCCAGTCTGTGATATCCACAGCAGCAGAACTGACAGAGACACTTGACCTCTGAGACGCCACTGTCTCTTGGTTTTACCCCTAATGTCTGACAGCTCCTTTAGGACTCTTCTTTTGCTACCTATCAGTCACTTAACATTTAAAGGACTATGCAGTAGGAATCTACTCTAAGCCAAACACCTTGCTTGGCACTTGGGTGCAATGACGAAAAAAGACATGGTCGCTGCCCTCATGAACCTCAAATACAACATAATTTCTCTTCTTTAAACAAAGCACTCTGTTTTCTTGGCTTGGACCACTCTTCCCACCTTACCCCTTTCACTTCCCTCGCTAGTTTTTATTCTTTAGGTATCATTCCTCTTTGCTCTCACCTAAGTTAGCTGTCCTTGCTGGGTGTCTGCCCTATAATGTTCATAATAATTACCACTTTTTAATTTTGACTTCTGCTGAAGAATATAACTTCTGTGAGAGCTAGGACCAATGCACCTCCAGTCAGTACCTAGCACTTGCTTGGTTTGTAGATGTTAAATAAATACAATACAAATAAATATGTATATAAAATCAGAGGCACCTTGAAAGATAACCATCACCACTAAAACTAGTTCCTATCACTCTCTGGAGCAGCAAATTTAAGGACCCCTTTGCACTCTTACAAACTACTAAGGACCCCAAAGAGCTTTAAGTTTGTGTGAGTTACAATATCTACTGAATTTAAGATTAAAACTGAAAAAAAATTAAAAATCACTTTTCAAAATGCATAAAAGTAATGACAGGAAAGAGTGGCAGGTTTTAAATTTTTGCAAATTTCCTTAATCTCTGGCTTAATAGAAGAGAGCTGTATTCTCAGATCGGCTTCTACATTCAACATTTATTGTGCTATCTTACCTGGTCAAAGAATACAGAGAAAAATCTATCCTCACACAAACATGTGGAAAAGGGAAGAATACTCTAACAGTTTTTCAGATAACTATGGATAGTCTTCTTTGATATCATAGCAAAATGCAATAAATGGTTCTTAAAGGTTAATGAAATGTGGAAACCACATCCATAAACTTTTTGTATAGGTACTTTAAAATCCATCAGCCTCTCTTGTACTTTAAATGAACTTTTTGCCCATGCATGATTTTCTGACAGCATTCATTGGCTATCTGGAAAATATCAATCACTGAATTATGCACATTTTCCAAATAGTAACATAATTATAGAAAATCAACAAATTACATTTGTTAATGTTATTTGTAAAAGACTCACTAGAAGACTTTAAGAATTAGAAAACTGCTTGTTTACTTATTGGAAGGGAAGAATTACAAAACTTTTAAGGTGACAGCAGCATAAAGAAACTTCCCAAATTCTAATTTTCTCATGAAAGTATTTTTTTATGATTGGCAAAAAATACTATCAGTTGCTTTCCTTGAAGGAACAAATCTATTTCCTTCATTTAAAAAAAAAAATGTCCACCAAATACCCAAGTCTGAATAACCCAGTTACTAAAATTAAAAATGTTGATTCAGCTCATACCTCATACAATGGCACAAGTCTCTTGATGAGAGTAACCAACAGGTTTGCAGAAGTGCTTTCTGTATTTCAATTTCATCACACAAAATATTAAAAAGACATACTTGAGGGTCAAGATTTAACAAAATTCATAAATTTTAAAAACACCATCAAGGGCATTATTAGTGAAAAAAGAACATAATGGTTACCAGTACAGTATCCCTGCCTTGACTCACACCATGGCCAGCAGCTTTACCGCTGCTGATTCTGCACCATCACTACAAAGGTCAGTACAGTAGAAAATGCACGTAACATCTTTGTCTTATTATACAAATAGTTGAAAATATACGAAACGCAAATCTTACATTAAAAATAAAGAATTAGCATTATCATATATCTACTATGTGATTATCATCTTCCTTCTACTGATCTCCCTTTTTTTATCAATTTTTCAACACTGAACATATTCTAATTCACATAAGTTTATACACGTTTCTCTTAAGATCGTATAAATCTTTCCACCTTTTACTAACTGATGTAAGTTTAAAAGTGTGTTTTCTAAATGGCATTATAAAACCAAGTCACTTTACTTGGGGTCCTTGCAAAAATAATAACATATTTATACTTCTCACACAACCTTTTTTTTTTTTTTGGAACAGAGTCTCACTCTGTCATCCAGGCTGAAGTACAACGGCACGATCTCAGCTCATTGCAACCTCCACCTCACAGATTCAAGCAACTCTCCTGCCTTAGCCTCCCAGGTAGCTGGGATTACAACAAGTGTGTGCCACCACGCCCAGCTAATTTTTTTATTTTTGGTAAGAGATGGAGTTTCAATATGTTGGCCAGGCTGGACTTGAACTCCTGACCTCAGCTGATCCACCCACCTTGGTCTCCCAGTGTTAGGATTACAGGCGTGAGCCCCCGCACCTGGCCTCTCATGAAATCTTGAACCTGACTTTTGTTTCTAAAACTCAAAAAATAAGAAAGCCCTGATAACTGGTAATAATGAAGGTCTATCTAAAATCCACAGGGCTTTAACTACCTAAGGGTATTTTGCTATTCTCACCTGTCTTAAGAGTATTTCTAGAGTTTAACAGATAAAAACAGTACACAGACTATCAGTCAAAATATTTTTTATCTTTTTTAATGCTAATAATACTCATTTAGGCAAGCCTAGCTACAAAACAATTCTTCCTTAACCTACTTTTTAAAAGACACAGTTGCATCAACAATATTAAATCAGTAAGTTTAGGAATGATGGTACAATCCTGCCACCTAGAGCTCAAAGAAAACTGTTCAACTCAGTTACTTGAAAATGTGGTGTTTGGTCTAAAAGGTAGGGTATATCACCTGTTTTTATTCTTCTACTATGAGTTTCAGATTTTTTGATAATTTTAATGAACACTGGTAGATCAACATAAGTCACAATATTTCTCAAGTATTAGCCATGTTAGACAGTGAAAATCAGCATCAATAAATAATTTTATTGTAAATAGCGAAAATGGAAGTTTACTCAGATCCTCAGATTTCTCTATAATTCTAAGCTCTGGAGAATGATTGTTAATCTCAACCTTAGGTACTTTGTAAAACAGATCAAAGTACAACAGAAAAAGAAATAATTCTTTTCTTCATATGCTCTTTTCATAGCTTTATTTCTATTAAAATGGCAATATAAATTTAAAGCTAAAATCCCCAAATTTTAAAACCAAAACCAGTCTGCCTAAAACAATGTTAAATTTCGTTTCACTAGCAACCTTGCACACTTAAACACTGTTACTAGATCTTCACTATTAACTGTGCATCAGTGGAGAAAACAGTTAAGAGAAAATGGAGGCACAGAAGAGGAAAAGAAAAATGCAAGTACATCCATCAGGATAAATGCATCCTCTTTTTGAGGATCCATGAAATACTAGACATCCAGTACTTCAGATTTTTATCTTTTAAAATTTAAAGTGCACGTATCCCTTGACCAACCATTTCTTTCTAAGAATTAATCCTTTGGCTATATACACATAAATACACAAAGGTATGTGTATGAGAATGCTTTCTAATGCATTATTCGTAATAGTGAAAAGGAAGTGAGGGAAAGAGGAAGAGAGGGAAACAGGAGGAGAAAGAGAGGAAGGAAGAGGGAGGCAGAGAGAGAAAAGGAAGGACAGAGAAAAGAGGAAAAAAATCCCACAATCTTTGAAGCAAAAACAAAAGAAAATTTCCACTAATAGGGAGCTAGTTAAAAACTGCTATATCCACACAACAAAATATAAAGTGTAAAATGTACTGAATAATTGTTTGCTACAGATTTCCATAAGTTCTCTACCACGTGGGGAAAAAAATAATGGCATTAATAACCAGAGAACTTGCCATCAATATTCCCTGTTTATCAAGTTTAAGCAAAAATGACTCAACAGGAAAACTGGGCCATTCTTGGATTTACAAATGATGTATGAAGGAGCTTGCATTTTGATTCCTACTTTTTCATCAGCATCTCTGATGAATAACAACCATATTCAAGAATGAAATGGCAACAATGGCCATCTGGAAATCTACATTATTACTGAGCTCTCAAAGAGACAAAACAGACAAAACTTGAAACTTCACCTAAAAGCAAATTTTAGCCAATTCTATAATCAATCACAAATTACACATACACACACACACACACACACACACACTCTCTCTCTCCCCCACCCTCTCTCTCACTCTCTCTCTCTCTCTCACGTCAATGAATGAACAAGACTCTAACTACCTTTCCCATGCTCTGTAAGATGGTTGTCCGTGTCCTCCACACTCTCTCTCTGCCCCACCCTCTCTCTCACTCTCTCTCTCTCTCACGTCAATGAATGAACAGAAGATTCTAACTACCTTTCCCGTGCTCTGTAAGATGGTCGTGCGCGTCCTCCACACTCTCTCCCTGCTGACGATATCTCGGGTCACGTCTACCTCGGCGTCCACAAAGCTCCTCTGCTTAAGGGCCGTTATGTCGTCGTCCAGGTCAGTCTTGATAGTAGATCTTTTCTTAGCCATAATTTTGGCTTTGATTGCAGCAATTTTTTCCACTGACATAGCTTCAGACAAAGACCTAAAAGCAATTTCTTTTTTAAATTTTCACAGCAAGGATTCCTGGAGTGCATCATAAATATATGTTGTTACATTTATAAATTTCTGGTAAAAGCACTTTAATGGCAATCATTAAGGTTTTCTTATCTGTAAGACTGACTTGATATTCTGCAATTATATAAAATTTTAGAAAGAATTCATGTCAAGATATCATTCTAAGAGCAAATCAGTAATGTCTTAGAAGTATCAATGCAACAAAATTCTTCACATTTTTTCATCTCTTCCCTGCAAAAAAGCAGGACTTATTAATATAGGTGCTTTTCTTTATATTTTCTGTATCTATGGAAATAACACACACACAGAGAAGCCACCTTGCAAGGGGGTAAAAAATTCACACCACAGAAAGTTCAAAGCCCAGGTTTTCCTTGAAATTTATTTCAAGGTTTCAAACTTGTATGTCACAGTGCAGAACATTATTTTAAGCGACAGGCTTTTATATGTCACAAAAACATACTCCTTTTAATCTCTGGAAGACAAAACCATGTTTTACACAGTTTTCTTTTTCTTCCCTTTCCTTTTCAAATAGCCAAAATAGTAAAAAGAGACTATGTTTGCAGAAATATAGAAAAAAAGACGTAATACTGAAAGTATAGATGTCATAAAACGATAATCTTAAGCAAAATGTCTTTTTTATCACGTAAAATGAGAAAAAGAATTAAAAAGTGTTGGGTACCTTAATAACAGTAGACAAAAATACTACTTTAGTCACAAGATGAAAATCTTGAAATATGTTACACAAAATCTGGAAAAAGGACGAAAATTCCTGCAGGTTTAAATACAGTAATATTACATATTATTCTAACTTTATTTAGATTAGGTATGAAGGAACTTTATAGTAGCGCTCAATATGCATCCGGCATTTGATGTATTTTGTGAAATACTGTGCAAATTTCTCTTAAAATCTAAAGCACACCAGCATTCCTTAAGCCAAATTCAAACACACTACTCCTCTGTTTGGCTTTGCACAGTTTCAGTTACCCGATATCAACCACAGTCCAAAACATTAAATAGAAAATTCCAGAAATAAATAATTCATAAGTTTTACATTATGTGCCATGCCGAGTAGCCTGTCGAAATCTTGTACTCTCCTACCTGGGATACCTGCCTGGGATATCTGGACAAGAATGATCCCTTTGTCCAATGTATCCACACTGTACACACTACCTGCCCGTTAGTCGCTTAGTAACCATCTTGGTTTTCAAATCAACTATGACAGCATCAAAGTACTTATGTTCAAGTAGCCCTTGTTTTACCTAATAACGGCCCCAAAACGCAATAGTGATGCTAGCAATTCGCATACACCTCTGCCAAAGTGCTTCCCTTAAATGAAAAGGTGACCTTGGTACTTCTTGCTAGAGTTCAGGACTATCCGAGGTTTCAGGAACCCACTGGAGGTCTTAGAACATATCCCCAGAGGGTGGCTGGGAGACTACTGTACTTCTCCAAACTATAATCAAGCCTGCAATGGACTTTGAATCATGTAACTTTTTCTTACAGACTAGATGAAGTATCAGAGACTAGATTAACCCTCCAGCTTTTAAATAACCACTCAAAATACATAAAACAATAGTTTACTAGACACTAGATATCAAGCAATGAAGGACAGTAATTCCCTAACAAACGAGAAACAAAGTAAGCCTTATGACCACCTCAGTTTATAGCTAAGTTTCCAAGACATGACCTTAAGAGCAGAACCCATGGAGAATTGAGCTGATGCTCTGATTCAAGGAAATTGAGCTCAGATTACAAGACCAAGTTGGTTAGAACTCATAAGCCAGAACACCTGAGGAGAGAATTGCACAGGAGATCCCACTAACGTACCCCAGCAGAATACTCACTAGCACATAAATATGAAGAAACTAAGGTTGAATAAAGAACCACCCAAGTGGATTAAACAGAATAATGCCCAGTGATCACATAGAGTGAAGAATAGTGCCTGTTCCACTAGCCAGAATGAAACCTCATGTTCATGAGGTATTAGGTAAAGTACTCAGAATGGTCTTGCCTCAGTGGGTGGGGACTTATCCTAGCTGACTAATGTTCAGATAAATTAAAACCAAGACACGCCCACAAAAAAACCAAACTGTTTCCAAGTGATTTAACTGTGTCCCAAAACAAAGCTAAAGACGATGTGGGGAAATATAACAATATCTAGCACTCAACAACGCAAAAAGTATGCACAATGTTTGGTGTGCGATCAAAGATCACTTGATATGTAATAAAGCAGGAAAATATGACCCAGAATAAGAGAAATATCAATCTCAAGGCATGAAAGTAATTACTAGAACTACATTCTCTATTTCAACAAGTTAAATGAAAAGACGAAGTAGGTTTTTTTTAAAAAAAAAAAAAAAAAAAAAAAAGAGCAAAACATAGAAAAATTAGCTGGACATGGTGGCATGTGCCTGTAATCCCAGCTACTTGGGAGGCTGAGGCAGGAGAATCACTTGAACACAGGAGGTGGAGATTGCAGTGAGCTGAGATCGCACCATTGCACTCCAGCCTGGGCAACAAGAGTGAAACTCCATCTCAAAAAAAAAAAAAAACTTCTTGAGATGAAAACCACAATACTGGAGATGAAACATCCATGGGATTACAGGGGAAAAAAAGTAAAATTGAATACACAACAGAAACTATCAAAAAAATTTTCAAAAAAGAATATAACAGATAGGTAATGAATCCAAAAAAATAAAAAAAATTAAGTGAACTGTCGAATTATTAGTCAAGTTCAATACAACAGAAACTATCCAAAAATAATTCATAAAAGAATATAAACAGACAGAAAATAATCCAAAAAAAGAACATAAGTAAGCTGTCAAACAACTTAAAGTAGTTTGAGTAGCTGAAATCCAGAAAAATTAAAACATTTTTAAAAAGTGAAGAAACTATGCCCAACCATTTATGTATTGTCTACAGCTGCTTTCCCTATACCACAAAAGTTCAGTAGTTTCAAGAGACCATATGACCTGCAAAGCTAAAAATATTTAATATGTGGCACTTTCTAGAAAAAGCTTGCTGACCTCTGCTATACATAATCAATAAGAGATTACATAAAATGAATTTCTCAGCTTACAAAGCAATTTTTAAAAAGAAAGACCAATATGTTAACAGAATCAAGAAGACTTTTCAAAAAGCACGACAAACACAATGACTTCCAATCCCCACACATTCTTACGAACTTAGAGCACAGAAGCATACAATGAATCCAACAGGTAAATGTAAACGCAGACAGTATTTTAATATTACTTTTCATATACATTCACGTATATCTAAACTATCTACTTTCTACTAACAAAAAAATTCTTACCTAATTTGTTCAGTCTGTACAATCCCTTCTTTGTGACCCTCCAAACGAGCAGCCAATCTCTCTTTATCAAGGCGCACACACTCCTCATCCTGGAAATAATCACTGGTTAGTGTATTTTAAATTTTTATTTAACTTTTAGGAAGAAGAAAACACTACACGTGGCCGGGCACAGTGGTTCACATCTGTAATCCCAGCACGTTGGGAAGCCAAGGTGGGCGGATCAAGAGGTCAGGAGATCAAGACCATCCTGGCCAACACAGTGAAATCCCGTCTCCACTAAAATACAAAAAAAAAAAAAAAAATTAGCCAGGCGTGGTGGCGCACACCTATAGTCCTAACTACTCAGGAGGCTGAGGTAGGTGAATCACTTGAACCCGGGAGGTGGAAGGCAGTGAGCTGAGATCACGCCACTGCCCTCCAGCCTGGCGACAGAGCAAGACTCCAACTCAAAAAAAAAAACAACAAAAGCATTAAAAAAAAAAAAAAAAAAAAAAAACTACATGTAACTTTTTCTTACCAAATTTCCTACCTATACAATTCTAGTTATCAATGTCTTTAGGTCAACTTCAAGACTACTTTTAGCTACAGAAAGACAATAACAATAAATATATGTTGAATTTTAAAACTGGAATCATCTAGAAGCTTAGGAAAAACTTGCTTAGCCACTTTTTTATGATTAAGTGTTCTTCACCTATCATAGCTGCCTTTCTTCATAAAGACATCATGCAACAAATAAATTCATATTTTTGAGAAAGTTAATAACCAAATGTTGTAACAAGCCTTCACCTAGTCAAAAATTTCATTTTGGCACCACCATCTTTTTTCATCTGTTGCTACAGGTCCTGAATCCACAGTACTAATCAGAATGTTCTAAGGAAAACCCTAAAGGCTTTCAAAGGATGCTCCCTAGAACGTTAGAAGCTTCCAACTAAATGCCTCATGGGCCACTTCAAGATCTCATCTGAAATTCAACCCTGGTAGCTCAGCTTTTATCTAATTTATATATTATGATGTCAGGTAAAATTTAGTCTGAAAAGCAGATGGTTAAAAACAAAACAAAATCTGGTAACCCTGATCTAATTTAATGTCCACATTCAACAAATAACAAAACTGCAGACCAGAGTCAATGACTATGACTAATGGAATACAAAACTGTATAAAAAGCATAAGCATACTCCAGAGACCCAAAAAGATGCTGGGTTCCAATTTATGTCCTACTGCTAATCTATCACGTAAAAATCTTAAAACAAACACATCAGCTGAAATAAATGCAAAAATATTTTGGCAAATGCATCCAATTTATTCCATTTGCAATAAAAATATAGCCCAGATTACCCAAATTCTTTACAAAACTGCTGATTTTAAAAACAACTGTGGGCTAGATTTTTATCAAATCAGAAACTCTGCCCTCAGTTTCTCTTTCCTAGTACAGTTCCTTATAGGTTCTCAAAAATATACACTGAACTGAAAATCAATTATGAAATCCACAGCTGTTTACATAACACATTTCAATCCTATAAATGATCTAGAAAAATATGTATTATGCTATTTCCTGCTGATTTTTCAAGTTATTAGAATACTAGGAAATTAGGACTTCTGCCACGTTGAATTTTTTCAAACAGACTGTGATGTTCAGGTTGTTTCAAATAAATGGTACCCCTTGGGCTGGGTGCACTGGCTTATCCAGTAAACCTAGCACTTTGGGAGGCCGAGGTGGGCAGACTGCTGGAGACTAGGAATCTGAGATCAAATAAATGTTATCCCTAAATATACACACTGTTTACCACAGGTCGCAACCTCCTGTCATGTAAGGGGAAACATTCAGTTTTATTGCCACAAAATTTATACCCAGTGGAATGGCGAGAAACCAGATTGCCAAGGTTCCAACTGGTTCTTCAAACCTCAGCACCTCACTCTGTCTGAGCCTATTCACTCATAGATGACATGCATAGTACCACCACCTTCATGAGGACTGGGAGTACTATGTGTATATTTATGAGCAAATATGATTACATGAGTTAATACATATAAAGTACTTAGAATATCACATAGCATACAGCAGTAACAATGAATCAATTATCACTCTCTCTTTTTTTTTTTTTTTTTTTTTT